>JADRCH010000199.1:646848-693975 GCA_019843965.1 Rhynchomys soricoides
GGACTAGATGCACGAAACATGGGAGACCTAGCTAGATCCTCTGTGGGCAGGCTGGACAGGCATCTTGTGCCCGTGACTTCAACCTTCATTCTTTCTAGTTTCTAGATGACAGGTCTAATCTGATCTGCAAAGGACTGCTTCTAGAAGGTTCCTATTTTCCTGTCCTTCTATCTAAAGAACCCATAAACCATTTTCTCCCCAAATCATTTTTTAAGGAGTCCAAAGCACAACACTGCATCAACAACTATTCCGCATTCTCAGTCAGCCCCAGGTCTGTATTACCTTAGACCCATGCATGTTCCCTGACTGCAACCTGCCTACCTGAGCTGCAAACCAGCATGGACAGGTAAGCTGAATAACTGTGTGACTCTCAAATGCTGGACCTAGGCCATGCACAGAGACTCAGACCCGGGGATTTCCAGGGATTTTATTTTTGACAACAGTCCGTGTCTTCTGGATCCAGAGGGTGAAGACACGACTGTGTTAACCTTAACAGAGGTCAAGGATGGAGTTTATGGGAGAGTTGACTTGAAGTCCGGGACATACCAGCCTTTCTTACCCAGTCCTGGAAGAAAACATGGATGGGAGGGCTTCTCCTATATCACCTGGGATTGCTATTTCATTGCCACGAAGGGAGGCCTAACTAAAACTAAACTTCTCAGGGAGCCTCCCTGCTCTGCTTGGCCTCTGGTCAACAAACGCTCGCTCGCCCTTTACCACACATTCGTACAAGCCTGCACCTCTCCTGCAGGCTCAAACCCTCTGATTGGCTGGGCTCTTTCTTCCGAACCAACAACCATAAATACTCTATTTTAAGGTTTTATAGGTGTTTAGACATCCCGAAAGCAAGCTTCAGCAACAAATAGCACTAATGAATAGAAATTATAAATAGCCAGGGCTGATCTGCTTGCAGGAAACATGGCTAAGTGGGCGGTGCAGATTCTGTGTGGGGAAGCTGAGAACCATCCCAGTGAAGGACTTTCTGGATTAGGCAGAACTGTGCATTTCCAGTCCTTCCCTCCTAGGAAAGTTCTGTTACTCACCTTCTCTCCAGCTCCCATTTCCTCAGTGCTGTCACTAAGAAGCATCCTCCTTCACCCACACGAGAAGGAAGAAAAGATAACCCATGATCTAATATAAACTGTAGGGAATTGTAAAATTTATCAGGGAATGGTAATGCTTAAATACTTTCTTTTCTTTAGCAGAAAACAAAATGTATTTTAATATCCATTGTTCATGACATATGTGGTAAGAAACTGCAGCTCAAGAGATTTAAAAATAATCTTAAAATATTTTTTAAAGTAAAATAAAGGCAAAATCTAATTGAAAAGACCCTGCATATGCCTTTAGGAGATGTTTAGGAACAAATATTTATTGTGTGCCTACCACGCTTGTACTAAATGCTGATGGGGGGGGGCGTATAGACAGCCTGGGGCCATTGGAGGAGTTTCCTGTGTCCTTAGAAAGACAGAGCTCCACAAAGCAACCAGAGATAAAATCCAACGTTCCTCTTCATTTTGCTCTCCCTCTCCCTCAATGGAGTCACCACTCACCAAGAGCTTGGGAAGGAAACACCACGAGAACCAAGGTTGTGTCAGCCTCCTCTGTGATTTCATCAGGGCTTGTTGTTCTGTTTTGTTTGGGGTGTTTAATTGTATGGGAGCCTCTGTCAATGTTTCATATGCAATACTAAAAAAAGTGAACTATTTAAAATGATTGTTTTTCTATCAGTGTTTTGGGAATCCATGGGACCAAGAATCTTTTACAGAGTTTACAACAGTTTTTTTTTTTTTTAAAGGAGACAAAAGAAGAGGAAAGATAACTCCTAAGCAGCATGAAACAAAATGAAAAATAACCTTTAGTAGAAAGCCAAGATATGAAATGTAGGTTTGTGACAGTAAGGGGACCCTAAGGATTCGTCCAGTTCATCTCTGTACCTTCAGGTAACAGCACTGCTGCAAAGCAGCAAGGCATAAGGGGGCTTGCGCATAAATAAATGTACCCTGCATCAAAAGAAAAGAACATTTGAAAACGTCACCTTTCCTGCACCGCTAGAGGGCAGCCTTCTCTCTTGCTAGGGAGAAGCAGCAGGCAGGTTCTCTGGGGAGGGACTCACTTGGTGCAAGGTTCTGTTACCTTTACCTTGAATTCTTAATAATTTTCAGAAAGGCACCTTGCACTTCCACTTTGCTGATGGTTCTACAAAGCAGAAAGCCAGTTCTCCTAGCGAGCTGTGTCTAACAGCTTCCCTATCTTTCCCTGTAAGTGAAGCCTCTGAATTGTCTGGCTGCAGTCTAGTCTTCTCTGCTAAGACTCCGCCCATGCTTCCTGATCAGACTTCCCATACTGGATGCCCCATCTCATTGATTGAAAACAAAGTTATCACACTGCAGGGCAGGTTCATGCGCAAGTGAGTTTTACTTTCAACGAACCCATCTCTCCGTTCCTATTTCAGATCCAGTTGGATTAGCTCAGTCAATAAGGGTGTTGTCTTACTCCTCCCAGTGTCCACAATGATTAAATAAAGGCAGGCCAGGAAGCAAACCAAGGGCAGAGGTGGACACGTGCCAGCCAACGCAGGAATACAGGTGAGCCGAGCGGAGTGCTCGCCTGTGTGTTCTTGTCTCTCTCTGGCAAATTTATTACTAAAATGTACACATATAAAAGGATGAATGGTCTGCCAACAGATTCATTATCACGGCAGAATATGTTTTATGTACTCAGCTAACATTTACAATTTTTATTGAATCAGACACTCTTCTTTGCTGTGGAAAAATCTCTGAGACATCTTAAGGGAAGGATTGATTTGGGGACATGAATTTAGAGATTCCAGTTCATGATCACTTAGTGCTGCTCATGGTCTAATAGAAAGGAGAAGAGAAGGAAGTGGCTCACAATGACAGACAAGTGGACAGACGGGGTAGGAGTGAAGAGATGGAGATGGAGTTGGGGATGGAAATAAAGAGATCAAGGAATGAACTCACTGACGAAGTTCCAGCTCTTTAATGGTTAATATTGATTGTCAATTTGACAGGGTCCACAGTCACCTAGGAGACAAACCTCTAGGCACCACCATAAGAGAGTTTCTAAACAGAGTTAACTGAAGTGGACCATATCATCTCAAGGGCTGGGGTCCAGGGAAGAGTACAAAGGAGAGACTGTCAGTCACCTCTACTTCTGACTGGATGCAATGTGACCAGGCACCTCCAGCTCCTGCCGCCATGGCTTCCCTCCCACGATAGACCCTGTCTGTGAGCTGTGAGTACAATAAACCCTTTTCCCTTAAGTTGCATTTGTTGTAGCAACGAGGAAAGTAACTCATACAGACCTAGTGATCCCATTAGTGCCTCCCCTGAGAACAAATACCTGATCCTTGGAAGAGGAAAGTAACTCATACAGACCTAGTGATCCCATTAGTGCCTCCCCCTGAGAACAAAGACCTGATCCTTGGCAAGGGTGTGTGGGGAGAATGACCCTCCAAATTATAGTACTGAATACTTTTAAAGTTGATAGGGAATATTCTAGAAACATCCTAAAATTCAAGTATAATGTGCCGAGAGATCATAGCACTGTGATAAACAGTGCTATAGCATCGTTCAAGAGTATTTCTGTCCAATTCCATTTCCTTAACCATGCAGATAACATAAGTTGTGGTTTTAACCACTGCACACTGACGCTTGACTTTATTTCTGACTCGGTAAATAAATCAAACTAACCACTACTGTTACCCCACGCTGCCTGATAATAACTGTCAGTGTTCAGATAGTATATTCTTAAACTCAATTATACATCCTTGGAAAAATCATGTAAAATCTCTGAACTTTAGTTCATTTATATACGAAGTGATCAGCTGCTTTATTACAAGGTGCTTTCGAACAAGTTTAATCTACTGTGCTAAGTAACAGGATGACTTTTAACCTACATTTTTGGATCAAGAAGAAAACTCTTCAATACCCAATTAAAGATAATATAAAATGGACTATGTATTTAAAAGTGTGCTGGGTTTTTCTGTTTGTTAAGTACTATTTACTTCAAATGATTTCTTCTAAGAAAGAGAACACATTATTAGTGGCATGGCAGGTCAACTTTCTGCACTGTCTTATTTTGTTTTAATGCAATCTGCCTTCCTCCATCAGATGACAAGTTCAGTAGAGGTAGAAAAGTTTCATTTCTTCTGTCCAATGTCATGCCCCTGTTGTGATTGGTTTTAATGCTTTAAATTAATCTGGCCCCCAAAATTGGGAATTTGTGTGTCCAAACACTGAAGGTTCTTGTCCCCGATTGGTTTTTGATCGATCATTTAAGAGCCAACCGCCAATGACTAGGGAGGTAGACTGAGGCAGGACCTTTGGATTTATGTAGGCTAAGAACTGAGAGGAAGGAGGAAAATCACCATGATTCAGAAGGAGATGGATCAGATTTAGAGCTGCAGAGGGAAAATCATCCGAAATGTAGGTGAGAAGGAATTTGGGCCCGAAAGGCTGCCCAGAAGTGTCTTGGGCAGCAAAGACTAGGGATCCACCCAGAAGGAGCCAAGCCAACAAAGAAAAAAAATACAGAATTATGGGGTGTTAGGCCAGGATTACAGGAGGGAGATATGTGCTAGCCACTGGTAGGATTAGAACTGCCCAGCCTTTGAGCTAGTCAAGGCATTTAAAATTAACTGGCACACATGTGTGTGTGTGTGTGTGTGTGTGTGTGTGTGTGTGTGTGTTTCATTTGCAAATCCAGAGGACTCTGGCAGGTGGCTGGGAGCACAACCTGTCAGGAGCACAAAAGCAGTATTAGCTAAACTCACCGCTACATGTCCCTATGACCATAATTTTCAAAATACATAGTGAATGAATGGATGGATGGATGGATGGATGCATGCATGCATGCATGCATGGAGAGATGAGTAAATGAAGAAAGAAAATTAGTCTACTTCTTTTAAAAAGACAGCCCAATGCATTGACAATGACGGAACTCTCTAATCCGGATCTGATCTACCAGGTTTCCAGATCCGAATGGGGCTGTGTTAATTAATATGTGTCCATTTGCTCCTAAATGAAATGGTATCCTTCCTTCACTGAGTCTTTAAAGACCTAGCCATATTTTGGACTGTAAAATGGCAAGATTTTCATTAAAGATTGAATGCCTATGCTATGAATTCCACTTGACCAACCCAGCAAAGAATAACAGCACATCTGAAGTTAGATTCTGAAGATTTTTTTTTCACCACAGTAAATGTGTTCACAAAAAGAGATCACTTAAAGAAAATATCATTTGGGTTAGTTTTACCAAGAAAAAAATGGCATTTGGAGCTGTGAGTTCCCAGTAACGCACTGTGGGAGAAAACAATTGCAAGAGACATCTGTACAGCAGCACAGGTTGGTGGAGTATGCAGTGAGGGCTGCATCTCTACAGACTTAAGGACATGGGCTTGAGAGAAAGGAGGCAGGGGTAGAAGCAAAGTCGTAAGCACCTTCCATGGTTGCCACTAACTGGCAAGCTCCCACACCAGAGTCATTGCTGCTGCCCCAGCCCCAGCCCCAAGGTCAGATGAGGAATACCACTCCAAAGCAGCTAGCTAGGTTTGCTAGAGTTTGCATTAGTTTTTGTTGGCATTTAAAACAAAACCAATTTATTTCTAAACTTAATTTCCAACGTTATGACCCATGCATACAAATTGATTTTGTATGTTACAGATTTCACATTATAATTTCAGAAAATTTGCTACTAACTGGGAGAGTTAAAAAAAAAAACCAGTACATTTCAGGGTGTTTTTACCAGCATGCTGAACATGAAAACGCAAGATACCTTTGCATAGCCGCAGATCTAAATAATTAGGCGCTTTCCAAACGGAACCAGGCCACACTCTGGATTCTCTCACAGATGGAAGGATAGGAAATTGAATGTTGACATCTGCCAAACCTTCTGTTAAGCCCAAGCCACTTGTAGCACGCAGAGCTAACTCCAATTTCTTCCTCTTACTGTGGCACCTGCCCACTTCCCCAAATCCATGAAGCTCTGCCAACATCACCCAGGCTCTTCTCCAGTCTCAGGCATTCCCTTCTCCCATCTCTGTTTCTGCTGCAACTGCCTTGCTCCAACTCCAGTGTCTTATAGATTCAGAGCTCAGGTACGCTGAACTGCAGGGAGGGCCCTAGCCCCTGCATCACCCCCCACTCCAGCCCTTTCTATAGACCAGCCTGACCTCCACCTGTGCTCACATGCTTTCACCATCTGCTTCCTTCACCCGAGTCTTTTTCGTGTGTGTGTGTGTGTGTGTGTGTGTGTGTGTGTGTGTGTGAGATGTTCTTTGGCCCCAACCTTCTATCCATCCTCAACACCAGTAGCTGATTGTTAAGTGCCTGGCTTTATTCTGAAACAGTAAGATAACAATTGTCAAACCGTGTTTTAGGAGCTTGGAGGTTCAAGGAACATAGCTCATGAGAATGTGTTTTTAAAAACATGTTGTCATGGATGACTAGTATTTAGACCTACAGTGTCATCCACTGTAATAGTATCATGGTCATTTATACAAATAGGGGCCAAGATGTCTGAACACTGGGTTTCTACCAGCAGGATACTTGAATATGCGGATTCATTTAAGTATTTGTGTAAAGTTAGTTAGTGAAAAACTCATCCCAGCATTCTAAAACGACACAATCTGGCCTCTCTTGAATGTGAGGCACAGGTCACTCAGCTCTCTTGTGCTTGATAGAGGTGGTACCTAGTACAATGGTCAGAAGGTTGCTGGGTTCACATGGCCAACTGCCTGAGGTTAAATAAGCTGCAAAGGGCCAGATTCTGTTAGGTGCCAACTCTATCTAGACAGGTGCTGTTTACACTGTTACTGGGGAACGCTGAAGACATTTTCATGCTCAGCAGGCCAAAGGAATAAAATGGCCATCCAAGCCTAGACACCTGTTACTGCATTACTAATGTACAACTGATACACGGGCCAAGGCTCGTCTCCCTGCTGAGGCCTTTAGTTCTAAATGAATTCTTCCCAGGAGCCAACAGTTGGAGAGAGGGCTTATCTGAAAAATTAATAGATAAAGTAAAAATAAATTGAAAAGGAAGGGGGAAATGTGTAAGGAACTTATCATCAGTGTACCTGAAACGAAATACAGAGCAACATTAGGCTGAGTTACGCACTATTGGTTCAACTAGCTCTACGCCAAGTTGAATTAGTGCGCTAATGCCCGTCCCTAGAGCACTGTTCACACACAGCATCCTGCACAGTGCACTGCTGCTTCCCCTACATTGAGAAGAAGTTCTGCAGTGACATTTAATTTGTAAATACGTACTATAATTATGTTTATTTCAGATAAAAGTTTTACGAAATTTTACCACATCGGCATGTGATAAAATAACTACCAGCTTTTTTGTACCTCCTAAGAATAGAATTATAGGACAATTTAAGGATAAATCATTACAGAGAGGGATGTTAGAAATCACCAGTGATTGTGTGTAACAAGAGGGAATTAGTCTAACGATTCACACATTACCCATCAGAGTCCTTCCCTGACTTAGAGTTCCCAGGATGTTTTTTCCTTCCTAAATGTAACAGATTCCTCATTCAAACAATTGGAGTCTTCCAGGCGGCGTTTGTATGAAATATGACAAGATGAACTGTCAAATGGAATTCGTAAAGTGATTTCTCTATTTAGTCAGGGACCAAGACTCCAACAGGAAGATAGCCCCAAGGATGTGTACAAAGGCTGAGCTGTACCCGGAGAGTTTCATCACAGAAGACCACAACCTGAGGCAGGGGGCCATGCCCCACCCTGCTTGCCCTGACTTGCTGCCTGTCACCTGGCTTTTACCAAATGATTAATCCCTAGGGTATCTGATCTTTCCATTAACTGCTTAAAGAATGCATATTGAAATAGTTTGTCTTCTTCTGGTCATTGCCCCAGGATTATAAATTCTTCATAGAGACCTTTGAGAAGGGTCTCATACCAGACTATCTGATATTCACAGTATTATTTTGTTTGTTATTATTGCTTCATCTGTATCACAATACATAGGTAATCTTCTGATTCCCTAAGTCCCCCTTTCCTCTGGACATTTGGAAATGTCTGTTTTTCACTAACTAGTTGATTGACACCCCATTCAATTCCTAGGAAGGGTTAGCAGATTAATGACAGTCCCGTGCTTGTTCTCAAATTATAATGATACTTCCAACCATTTTGGAAACACATGGAATATAAATTTCAATTAAATAATAGTTACTGGGAGACAGAGATCAAAGATAATTAAAATAAGGTAATTTTAAAGTGATTAATGAGCACCTATGAAATCTAGGCTTGATGATTTTAGAATGCTTATTTACTTGGAGAAGTGGATGTGATCAATTATTTCAAGGAGTGACAGACATCACGGGGTAAGTGCTGCAGACCAGGAGTCAAGGCCCCCAAAGACCTTGACTTTTTTGGAAAAGCTTCTCTTGGGAACTGGGCTTCTCAATCTCATAGAGGCTCATGAGCCACTCAGATACACAGACATACCGACTTCTTAGTGTCCCTGTAAGTGTTTTGAGTTTTTTGTGACACCTAGCCCTCTTGGATGGGGAGGTGAACAGGTCTCTCCAGTGCAACATTTCAGCCTGATTCAGAACCAAGCGGCACTCTTTGTAACTACCTGGGCTGTCATTCACAGACAGGAGTCCCATGATGCCCCACTGTCAGAACTACCCCCTCCACTAATGGCCTCTGAGGTGTACCTATCTTGATCATTCTCTGAAGATGGAGGGGTGACTTGTGCTCCAGCTAGTCAGTGTTCAGTGCCTCTCCTAACATGACTTCCGGGGTTCCCCAAAGGCCTCTGCCTGGGCCACTGGGACTCTGTTAGACCCAAGCAAAGTGGCTAACTCTCATCTCAGGTATCTTAGCCGACTCCTGGAATTCAGGGGCCTGAAAGGAATTTTGGGATACTCTTGATGGTAAATAATCTATGGTGAGACTAGTGCATACTAGCTTCCCTCACTCTCCCCTCACTCCCCTGCCCAATACAGCCAGTACTAAGAATCTCACATACTTCGTGACCCTGGCATTGAAAGTTATGCTGATGGCGATATCCCATCATCCTGTGGTTGGATGCTTTGACTACCACACTGATCTTTCTCAATATCTACTTCCTACCAAGGGGTCAGGGAATCAGGGAATCAGAGCATACATCCCTCCTCCCAGGATCGATATCTCTCTCTCTCTCCCTCCTCTTCTCCTCCCTCCCTTTCCCTCTCTCTCCTTCTCCCTCTCTCTCCCTCTCCCTCTTCCCCTCCCTCTCCCCTTCTTTCCTCCTCTTTCTCTCTCTCCCTCCCCCCCCCGTTTGGCTTCCTGCTGTCCAGCTTGGGACCTGCTATTTTCTGTTCTTCATATGCTCCTTCTCACTGTGCTTGTAGTCTTAGGTCTGGGTCCTCAGGCCCATCTTACAGTATGCTAAAAATGTAATAGTGCTTATGCCTTAAACAAGAAGACGACTCATCAGTTTAGGTAATTACCCCTGCCTAGAAAGCAGTCTGGAGGAGGAGGGTAATGGCTCCATGAGGTCCTCAGTTATCAGTCTCGTCTCTCCCCATCTGGACTGGTATTCTCTGAACATTTAGCCACTGCTGCTGAATGCTCATGTAACCATTGGACAGGATTCTGAATGAAAAGAGATGGACAGTAAAGGGGCATTGCTTCTGGAACATTCTTTCTTCTATCACACTGTGGAAACTGTCACCTTCACGAAGCAGAATTCCCCTCTGTGAACAGGGAGAGTACCAACCTGCCAGTCACCGTGAACAGTGAGATCACCACAGTGGGGAAGTCCTCCTACTGGGACTCACTCCTGCCCAGAACCTGTGTCAAGCAGATGCCTAAACTAAACAGTTAACACTGGCCAGAAATGAAGAAAATGGAGATTGCCTCTTCAGGCTGTGGTTCCCATCCCAAAAATGGTGGCAGAGCAGCCTTGCTTTCTTGACAATGCCTTCCTGCTACAAGGCTTACTTTACTAAAACATATCAAGGTCACTGCTAAGGGTAAAATGTAGTTGGCATTCTCTTTGTTCTTAGAAAAGTTAGCTGCCACCCCTCATGGGACTTCAAAGGCACATGCTTCAGGAAGAGGAAAAAAAAAAAAAAGCCTTCATGGTGAAATTAAAGAATGTGTCTAAAATGTTTCCAGGGCTGTGCTACCAACCATTGCACCTTAGGAATGGCTGCTAAGCACAAAGCTAATGTGAATCAAGCCAACTGGAGATACTTTGCTGGTAACGTTATAAACATCAACTTGAAATTGGAGAGAGATACATTTTGACTCAATGTAATATGAGTTACTGAAAATGCAGTAGGTTATCTAGTAAATTTGTAATTATTAAGATCTCCAGTGAATAGTTACAGACTGGACAAGGGGAGTTCTGATTCTAGTATTTCAAAACACTCAAATGGAATCTCATAAGTGTAGCTACAAAACAATGGAGGAGTGATAAAGGAGCCATGCTTTTAATGACAATTATGTCTCTGTTAAACAATTCTGAATGTGAGGACAGTAATTTAACGACCCTCATCTTTCAGAATTCGAAGCTGTCAACCGACAACATACATTGGTTTATGACAACTATGGATTCTTAGTAAATGTCACAGGCTTAGCTCATATCCCAACAGCCAACCTTAGCACATTACCATGAAATCTGTCCATTTCTCAGATCTAATTATACAACACTGCAAAACTGACCATAAAGCGTCTGTCTTATGTTTACAGTTTGGATCACAGAACCAAATGAGACTACAGAAAATTATTAAATATTAGGGCCTATACATTTTATACTATCATGACATTGTTTATTTGCTTTGGATGGTAAAACGTTGAAGGAAAATAATTTTATTCAATTAAAACTACATCAGTGATGTTTTGACATATTTAATAATTAAGCACGGGTTGGTAAGATGGCTCAGTGTGTAAATCAGCTTGTCACCAAGCCTGACATACCTGAGTTCAATACCTAGAACTCACACAGTGGAACGAGAGAACTGACTGCTGCAAGTTACCCTATGACCTCCACCATAGTTCTCTGTCTCTTTCAATCTCTCTCTCTCTCTCTCTCTCTCTCTCTCTCTTTCTCTCTCTCTCTCTCTCTGTTCCCCTCTCTCTCTCCCTCCTCTATCTCTCTTTTAAAAAGTAATAAAGCTCACTTGTTCTCAGGAATTGGTTTTTCTGTGCTGGCAAACTTCCCTAACCACATAAGCACTGCTTTCAGAAATCCATGATATCATTTTCAAAACATGAAATTGATTTAGGCCAATACCATTATTATCAATACCAATTATTATCAATAGATAATAGTTATTGTTACCTGGAGACCACATTTTAAAGATTAACTAAATAAATCCTTATAAACATCATCGTTATTGATATAATGACTTAGAAATACACTCTTACTTTAAATTCAAATCTAAATCTGTGATTTACCATCTGCTTAGTGTATATTATTGCATGTTCTGGTAAAATTACACTCATTTACATAATTACAGATTTTGTATATATTTTAATTTATGACATAATTTATAAATATACTTGTAATCCTTTGCAATGAAATCTTGCTATAGTGACCAGGCTGGTCTACAGCTCCTGAATTCAAGAAATTCTTATGCCCTAAGCACTCTGTATGTGGGACTATAGGTACATGCTTCCATGCCAGGTATGAATTAAATTTAAAATAGTAGTGTATGAGTAATGCTTCCTCCTCCTCCTCCTCCTCCTCCTCCTCCTCCTCCTTCCTCCTCTTCCTCTTCCTCTACTTCTCCTCCTCCTTCTCCTTTTCCTCTTCTTCCTCCTCCTCTTCCTCTTCCTCCTCCTCCTCCTTCCTCCTCTTCCTCTTCCTCTACTTCTCCTCCTCCTTCTTCTCCTTTTCCTCTTCTTCCTCCTCCTCTTCCTCTTCTTCCTCCTTCTCCTCCTCCTCTTCCTCCTCCTCCTCTTTCTCTTCTTCTTCTCATGTATATAAACATGTAAATGTGTGTATATGTCAATATGTATATTTATATGTGTGTGGACTTTAATGTGTGTCTTAATGTACTACAGGTATATTCATGCATGCAATGATATGTGCGTGTGTGTGTGTGTGTGTGTATGTGTGTGTGAACTGACACTGATTTCTGTGAGTGGAGGTCAGAGGACAACCTTGGCTGCCTTTCTTCAGGAAATGAACCTTCTTAGCTATCCATCCACTAGTTTTTGAAACAGGTTCTCTTAACTGGCCAAGTTGGCTAGTCCGGCTAAGGAGCATCATAGATATGGTCCTTTCTGCTTCTTTAGCAATGGAATTACAAGCATGTGACACCATCAGGCATTTGTTGTTGTTGTGTGTATGTGAGGGTATGGAACCAAATTCAGGGCCTTGTGCTGAAGGCAACTACATCACCAAGTGGGTCATCTCCCCATCTCTGAAAAAGTTCTGCTGTCTGTGAAAGAAGTGTGGCAATGGAAAACCTGCTCAGATAAAGTTGAAAAACTTTAGAGCGAGGTGTGAATGTGTGAACACACACAACATGCGCACACACACCCCATAACATATTGGAGCAATATCAACTTAGAAGCATTAACTAGTATGGGGAATTAACACTGCATGGATAAGACATGCACTGGGCCAAGGCATTATGCCTAGATCTCAACATATAAACCCCCATAGCATGGTCCTCATCAGGGTGGACTCCAGTGGGAAGCTGTGTGGGCATCTATAGCATGGTCCTTATCAGGGTGGACTCCAGTGGGAAGCTGTGTGAGCATCTACAGCATGGTCCTCATCAGGTGAGTCTCTAGTAGGAAGCTGTGTACCACTGGTTTGAGGTGTCAGGAAGTAATTGTGAAGCTGCCACAAAAGAGAGGAGAAGACCACCTTGTTGAAAGTCTTCACTTCTTGTTGAGTTCTTCTACTCGTGATCAACAGGGAAAGGAGAGAGGGAGACAAGATGTGAAAAGGGATAGACACTCAAGTCATTTAACTTCAGCCTAATCCATATCTGAGGAAGTTTTCTAGAATTATTAAGACATAAAGCTTTGATGGCATGAAAAATAGAATTTATCAAAGCTCAGCTCTTCTGACTCATTCTTGGTTCTAAACAATGGAGCCCATGGTTATGATTTTATTTGTAGCCTATCATCTACTCTTCATACCTTTGAGAGGTTGAACTTTGATATAATTTAACTTAATTATTTGTTGATGAAAAGCAGCTCTGGATGGTAAAGAATAATATGATTCATCTTATGTTTCTTAGTCACTGTCAGTAGGGAGAGAGACAGTACCTAAGGGAACCTGGGCAGTTGCTACACTCAGCTCACTACTCCTTGCCCACAAATGATCACCACCAAGGATCCTGTATTCCATTTGTGCAGTGTCCTGTCTAAATGGGGCTAACTGCCATGCTCTTGTCTAAAAGTGGCTGGGTCAGTATTTTTGTGTCTGAAGTGTATATGACCATTGGTTTCCATGAAGAATTTCATAGAATCAGTGAACATTGCAGAGAGAAGGAAACTTGAGAACACATGAAGTTGACATCCTAAGAAAGTAAGGGAACAGGGTAGATAGAGATGAGGCTGTGAGGCAGGGTGCCAAAGAAAAGCCTAATGTAAAACTAAGCACTCATTTCTTCTCCTTCCTCTCTCTGGTTTCTCTGGCACATAATTCTCTTGTCACCTATCTGTCTCAAAGCCCAACTTCTGGAAAAGTCCTACCCTGATCAAGAAACCTGCAGAAATGTCTAGCCTGGGAGTTATGAGTCAGCCGGTCTTGGGATTATTTTTAACCTTAATTAAAACAGTTCCCTGACAAATTCATATGTGTATATAGCACACTCTGAGTACTATCACGCCCACCTTATCTTCCTCCCTCACCTCTATTACCCCTTCTTCCTACAAGTTTCATTCTCTCATTCATATCTCTTTCTTTTGTGACTCATTAAGTTAAATCAGAATGACTCGTGGTTTGAAGCTGTCCATTGGAGCCTGATTGGTTCATCAAAGGGGACACAACTGAAGATAATAACTGCTCTTCCTTCAGAAGCCATCAGTAGTCAATAGTAGAGAAGTATCAAGTCCAGTAAAACATTCTTCCATCCATGATTGGATGTTGGCAGTTCCATTCCAGGAAACTGCAGTTGCACCTGATTGCAACAACAAAGCCATGCCTGGAAGACATCATTTCATAGTTCTCTCTGTCTTCTGGCTCTTACATTTCTTTCTAGTCCCTATCCTACAGAGTTCCCTGAGCTTCACAAGGGGTGCCATAATGCCTTTTTAGGACAGAACACTCACCTGTTACTGATTTTTGAACCCTTCAGCAGCCGCTAGTCTCTGAATACACTGCAGTTCATTGCAAAAAGAAGCTTCTCAGATTAAGGATGAACATAGTATATGTCTACAAGTATATGCATAAACATCAGAAGATAATTTGATGTCATTAATCTTGCTAATCAGCAGTAGAAATTTTCCTGCTAGGATCCAATACCTCCTCATTTGTGAGTTTTTGAGCACATTACCAGCCATGGATTTCTTATGCAGAGACCTCCAATCACAGAGTAGTTAGTTACCCTTGCAACTAAAAGACATACTATCATTGGTAACACACTTCTTACATTTTGTCATTGTTAGGGTTGGTGCTGCCTTTCAGAAACACAGTGTTCTGAATGAAGGAATGGGGTAAGAAAAGGATAGAAATATCCTCAGAGAGTTGAGCAAAAATGGAAAGCACATGAGAAAAATTAAAATTAAAGATATCAGATGAAGAAAGACATGGTCCAGCAAAGAGCTGCGGGTGGAGAGCCCAGTGCAGAAAAGCCTTGTGGGTGAGAGAGAGAGGATATAGAGAAGAGACAGCAGAAGCTTCCAGAGCTTTTCTGCTATGGAGAAGAAAAGTACCACGTGGAAGCCATGAGCAACCTTGGACATAGTCTTAACCTTAGCTAAAGTGTCCTCACATCTCCAGACATTGGTTGAACAGATATATCCTGTCATGCTTCCTAGAGTTGCAATGATAAAAGGCATTCCCATAAGTACAGCTCCTGGCAGCAGCTGGTCTGGTATCAGGGGGTTCCCCTTTGGTCTGACCTCTCTGTCTCTTCTGTCTCTTCCTGGGAGAGGAAGTAGGGTGTGAGCTGGGCTTACATGAACTGCTGAGTCAACCCTGCTAATATTGTAGCTATATCCTCTGCTTGGGAAGGATGATGTAAGCTAATCCATATTGGTCTGGCAGGGTCATTTCCATGAGTTATTAAAATCAAGTGTATAAGGAACCCTGATTGCAGCTGGTGGTCTCCATTTAAAAGTCAGCCGGACAGAAAACCCCTATCTCAGAGTTGAAAGAAGGAAGCAGGAGAGAGAATACCTGCAGTAGAAGTCAGACTCTCAGACTGGGATTTATTCAAAAATAGCTTTTAATGCACTTTATTTCTGAAACTATTTACTTCTTTCTAGCACTGTCTCATTTTATCCATTCAAGGCAGCACAATCCTCTTAACATATAGACATTATTTAAAAGGGCGCTGTGACTTCCTGCTGGCAGGTAATGAGATGTTGCAATACAATAAAAACAAACAAAAAAAAAAACAAACAAGCCATGCCCGTAGGATGGGAATGTGTCATTCACACAGGCACAGAACTGGATGTGTGCCCCTGTGTACATCAGCACACCAATCGATATGGTGCCAGGAACTGAAGAGCTCTCTCTGGGGAAAATGGAAAATGGATTTAGAAAATTGGCTGCTGTAAGAAAAATCTTTACTTAATTTATCTTTCCATTTCATGGACCACCTGATAGGATTTTTACAGCCCTGGCCCTCCAGGAGGGTGGAAGTCCAGGGTGGTGGGAATGGATTTCTGTTTGAGAAAAATATTCCTGACCTTTACCTATATAGCATAGGTATTAAACATCAGTACAATAGTTAAATTACCCATGTCACTTTTTAAAATCTTTTTCATCATGATGTATTCTTTAGCTTCATCTAGTTTTATAAAATGAACTTTGTAATGTGACTTTCAAAAGGACTTATATAATAATTGAAATTTTAGATGACTTACACTAACAATATTTTTAATATCTTTCATGTATGCATTCAACTATTAATGCCTTCTACTTCCTGCTCTTTTAATAAATGCACTTCAGTGTTTGTTCTGCATTGTGTGCACTGTCGCAGAGTAGGCTTCTCTTAAGCAATGTTGCAACCTAGTCACTTCCCTTCCAGTATGTGCTGGTTCATCCACCACAGTTCACCATTCCACCTCTTGGTGGTTGGAGGGTCAGCAGTGACTGCTGACAGAGCCAACTTGGATAAATTATTACACACCTATTTGGGGCTGTGACCTGGCTTCACTATGGGTATGAATATGTGCGACAATTTCCAAGAGTAAAGACCTTACCCAGGGATTTCTAAAAATGTCCTGAAGCTAAGAATGGCTTTGGGGAAGATGCGATTGCAAGCAGGGAGAGTCCAAGATGGGAAATGAGGCAGGAATGCTAGCGAAGCTCTGCACAGCAAACTGGGAGGAGGTCCAGTAGGTAAGGTCAGCCCCAGGGGTAAACTGGGAGGTGGTCCAGTAGGTAAGGTCAGCCCCAGGGGTAAACTGGGAGGCGGTCCAGTAGGTAAGGTCAGCCCCAGGGTGGTTGAACCCTCCACACATTACTGTCTACCTCTCAGGGACAGGCTTAGAAGCCATTTCCAAGCCAGGTAATGTGGCACCGTACAAGCTTAAATTTGAAAGGCTGGCCTAAACAAAGGCTCTGAAAGACTCGGGAATGTAGCACATGGATAGGGAGCTGCGGCCCCTTCTGAGCAGGCATCTGGGGCAGGGGCAGGATCTGTGCCCAAGGCCCCTATCCAGAGAAAACAGAGAACCTAGGATCATAGCAGAAATGGTTGCTATATTCGACTTCACTGAGGAATTTATTGTTTATGTGACCAAATGATGTGCTACATCACAGAAAACCAGTAACTATCAAATGTAAATTGCATATATACATATATATATATATGATATAATTTTCTTGTGAAAAAAACCTTTAAAAGCAACAATAAAAAGACAAAAGAAAGGATATTATAAAATGATAAAACATTTAATAGTAATATATTATATACCAACTATTACACACTTAAAAGTACAATTTAACACCATAATATGGTACTATTTTCAATAATAGTAAAATATTTAAAACTGATTAAAAATAGCATTAACAGGGTAAGAGAAGGTGTCTTGGATGTCCAGCAGAAGACTGTGTATTGAAATAAACTTTTTGGAGGAGCAATTTTGTAATTGTTCAAATTTTAAATTTCAGAACCATAATTTGGATAGTCTTTCTGACAACTGTCCATCAGTCCATAAAAATATGTGTGAAGAAGGTTATTTATCACAGTATCTTTTAGTAATAGAAAACTAAAGTCTGTCAAAGAAAATAATGAATAATGAACCATGGTTATACATATTAAAATTTTATATAGTCTTAATAAAGAATAACAGACACATCTGCATAGGAAAACTCTAAAAGTCTCATAAAAGCCAGCTGGAGAGATATCTGCATTGTATGGTCCCATCTGTGCAGGTGTAACCAAGGGTCAGAATACCTTTGATTTTACTAAGGTCTCAAATGTGAGCAAATTTGAGTTGGTGATGTAATATTTGTTGACTTAAATCTAAGAAACTCACAAAGCAGTGGTAAATGAAACTAGATCCCAGGAGAGGAACAAGCTTGAAGCCATCAGAAGATTTTGTGTGTATATTTAAAAGCACCTGAGATTTTATTTAAGGCAAGAGAAATACAGACTGTCTTAAGATTTCTATTGTTGTGAAGAGATACCATGACTAGGGCAACTCTTACAAAGCAAGACATTTAATTAAGGTTGCCTTATAGTTCAGCAGTTTAGTCCATTATCATAATGGTGGGAACATGGTGGCATGCAGGCAGACATAGTGCTAGAGAAGGAACCAAGAGTAGGCAGGCATCAGGAAGTGAACGGAGACAGACTGAGAACTCAAAACCCACCCCTAATAACACACCTCCTCCAACAAAACCACACCCACTCCAACAAGGCCACACCTCCTAACAGTGCTATGGTCCTATGGAGTCCATTTTCATTCAAACCACCACATAGACTAATACTGTCTTATGATGTCACCAAGACGTTTTAATAAAGATTGATAACTGACAATGCAGCCAAGAGGACTTTCATGAGAGAGACAGAGACCGGGAGTAAACAGGGGCTGACATGCTTGAAGCCATCTCTGAAGGACAGGTAAAAAACTAATAAGTCCAACTAGCTCTGCAGACTACATGCAGGAATGGAAAGACATTGGAGGTTTGGGGAGATGGACTCACTCTGTCCACTTGAGGAGCCTCTCAGAGCACTTAAGAGCCTTACTGTGAGCTGGCATTACTTCTCTTTGATAACAAAATCAAAGAGTATATGAACATACAAGGACATGTGTAGGTATACTTTTTGTAATTACTATATTAGTTTCTTATACCTATCACCTTCCCAACCAAAAGGAATTCTACCCTAATTCCTTTCCTCCCCCCCAACACTAGGTGGGAAAGAAAGAAGGTTAGAGGGGGAAAGGGAGGCATAGACCTCTTTAGACTACTTATTGCTGATTAGGGGCATTGAGTTCCTTGGGACAAGTCAGATCTTTGTTATCAGGATATCTATTTTCCTCTCTTTGCTCATGACCACTTGACAAACAAAAGCAACAGGGACCAGCAGCAGCCTCCTTAGGTGGGCACTCCACCCCATTCATGGCTCTGGCCTTTATACCCTCTGAAATTACCAGAATTCCAAGTATAAACTATCTCTCTGCAGCTGGGCAAAAACATCACACACATCCTAGTGCATGAGACAAATCACAGTCGCCTGATGTGAAACAAGCTCTTATACCACATCTGGGATTAAAACAAAAATATATTCACACAACATAACTGAGTTTTTTTTTTTTTAAAAAAAAAAAACTTTTCTTTTTTCTTTTTTTTTAAAAAAAAAAAAAGAAAAAAGAAAAAAAACCTCAGCATTCTCACTACAAACATGAAACAAAATAAAATAACGAAAGAAGCCACAAAATAAAATATCAAGTTACTTTCTATTTAAATGTAGGTACTATTAAACCCATAAAATTTTAAAGGAACTAGATTAGGGAAATATGTTTAATGCACATGATATTCAAATATTAGCAGGTGGTGGGTGGGAGGTAGAGGGGCAGGACACACAATCACAGGAATCTCAATAGACACTGAACATGGAGGAGTTAGGATCCAGTGAAGATCACATTTTTTTAATAAAAATTTAATAGTAGTCACAGGTTCCTTTTGGTCTGGGCCAGTGACCTGTGCAGACCTCAGGCATGAACTCCTGAGCCAATCCCACAACACCTAGAGGAAGCTCCACTCCCATGTGTTCTAACACACCCAGTATCCCAGGACCCCAGGATCCTAGGTGTTTGTTCACACCAGGATCTTAGGATCACAGGATCCCAGAATCACAGGATCTCAGAGACAGCTGGTTGGTCCCTGAGGAGTTCTGACACAACCAGGATCAAAGGAAGGACAGGCTCCAGTCAGATAAAGGGAGGGCAGGTAGCACTAGAGACAACCAGAAGTCAGGAGGCAAGTGCAAGAACATAAGCAACAGAAACCAAGGTTACCTGGCATCATTGGAAGCCAATTCTCCCACCATAGCAAGTCCTGGATATACCATCACACCCGAAAAACAAGATTCGGATCTAAAATCACTTCTCATGATGAAGACAGAGGAATTTTAAAAGGACATAAATAACTCCCTTAAAGAAATAAAATAGAATACAGGTAAACAGCTAGAAGCCCTTAAAGAGGAAACACAAAATCCCTTAAAGAACTACAGGAAAACACAACAGGTGAAGGAATTGAACAAAGCCATCTAGGTTCCAAAAATGGAAACAGAAACAATAAAGAAATCGCAAAGGGAGACAACCTGGGAGTCAGAAAACCTAGGAAAGAGATCAGGAGTCATAGATGCAGGCATCACCAACAGAATACAAGAGACAGAAGGATTTCAAGTGCAGAAGATACCATAGAAAACATTGACACAACAGTCAAAGAAAATGCAAAATGCAAAAAGCTCCTAACACAAAACATCCAGGAAATCCAAGACACAATGAGAAGACCAAACCTAAGGATAATAGGTATAGAAGAGAGTGAAGGTTCACAACTTAAAGGGCCAGTACATATCTTCAACAAAATTATAGAAGAAAACCTCCCTAACCTAAAGAAAGAGATGCCCATGAACATACAAGAAGCCTACAGAACTCCAAATAGACTAGACCAGAAAAGAAATTCCTCCTGTCATATTATAGTCAAAACACCAAGTGCACTAAACAAAGAAAGACTATTAAAAGCAGTAGGGGAAAAAGGGCAAGTAACATATAAAGACAGACCTATCAGCATTACACCAGACTTCTCACCAGAGATTATGAAAGCTAGAAAATCCTGGGCAGATGTCATACAGACCCTAAGAGAACACAAATGCCAGCCTAGGCTGCTATACCCAGCAAGACTCTCAATTACCATAGACAGAGAAAACAAGATATTCCATGACAAAACCAAATTTATACAAAATCTTTCCACAAATCCAGCTCTACAAAGGATAATAGATGGAAAACACCAACTCAAGGAAAGAAACTATACTCTAGAAAAAGCAGGAAAGTAATCTTTCAACAAACTCAAAAGAAGATAGCCACACAAACATAATACCACCTCTAACAACAAAATTAACAAGAAGTAACAATCACTTTTCCTTAATATCTTTTATCATCAATGGACTCAATTCCCCAGTAAAAAGTCATAGACTAACAGACTGGATACGTAAACAGGAACCAGCATTTTGCTGCATACAGGAAGACAGTCACTACCTCAGAGTAAAAGGTTGGAAAACAATTTTCCAAGCAAATAGTCCCAAGAAACAAGCTGGAGTAGCCATTCTAATATCAAATAAAATCAACTTTCAACCAAAAGTTATCAAAAAAACAAGGAAGGACACTTTATACTGGTCAAATAGAAATATTTAGGGGGTAACTTCAGCAAGTGTTACAGGTATCTGATCAATCTCAGTGTAATGGCCTTGGGAATTGCAAAGGAATGTTGCTCTTTGCTCAGAGTGAAGCTAACATATCTTCAAGGGAGAACATTGGAGGTATTTGAATTTTATGTTCACATTAGGGAGGTGAGGCCTATATATTTTAGAAAACTAGTATTTATTTTCTCTGAATTTAGTCAGGAGTTTTCAACTTATTTCTAGTTGAGTGTGTCCATAGTAAGGTTTGCAAAGCATACTGAAAACAAGTAACACTAAGCATGTGATTTATGAGATTAGGTTTGTGCTATTTTGACTGAAGTCAACTTTCCTTTGTCATTTCAAAGGCGAAAAAAAAAAGAATGGCCTATAAAATGGCCTATTTCCAATTGCATAATGTTTTTACAAATTCATTGTAATCATATTTATAATGTGAAAGTATAAGACAATGATAATATTGGCTTCTATAGTTTTAGCCAAAAAATAGCATTTTAATTATTATAGAAATGTCTACAAGTAATTTCATAATTTATTAATTCTGTATTTAATTTTGGTATGTTTCTCATAATTCACCATTGTATATAATACTGTGATAGATATCCTACAGTACATATATATTTTTGTCAACATAAATTCCTAGAAATAAGTTTACTAGATAAAATTTTATACACAATTTATACTTTGGGACTTGTTGGTAAACTGTTCATTAGAAGTACTGTATTGATTTGTACTTTTATATGGAACATTTCTCTAAAATTCTCTAGCAATTAAATTTTATTATATTTTTTAAAAACCATAATAATATGGAAATCATTTCATATTTTCAATGAATATGCACAGTACCTACTACCCACTATACTAAATGTTAAAGCAAAAGCAAAGGCAAACACACAGCCAGTTATACACAGTAGGTGTAACTGTTGGCACACTTTCCTTCTACTTAAATGTATTTACCTTCTCTACTTTCTAAAGAGGTCATACGTTCTATCAGTAATACACTTTTTAAATCATAAAATTTTTAAAAAGCATCTTAATCTTAGGTCATGGTCTGGAAAGCATCAAGAGAAGACTTTGACTATTTATGAAAACCAGGTGAACTATTCTAATGTATTAAACAAGTGTCATCAAAGGTTCATTGTAAAATTAATGAGACTTGGGTCAAATTTCACATGTCTTGTGTAATACCTAGTAACTGCTTTCAGGTAATCAAGATTATCTTCAGTAATTAACAAGATATATGTTTCCTTTAAGCACATTGTGGAGATTCTGTTAAAGAAATCTCTCAGTTTTAAAGATAAGGCTTAAAACAGCTTAAAAATCTTAAACCCATATTAATCCATAACCCAGCTGTCAAGCAGAAACTAAATGCATTAATCCTAAGGGTGTGTGATGAGGTGATGAATGCCGGTCTTAGTTCCCAGAAACTATTAAACAAAACCTCAGAGAAGTGCTTTGTGTCCCAAAGCATTCCAGTGTGAACTGATGGACATTTGTACTTGGAATCGGGTTTCAAAATATGAGACAAATAAGATACAAGGGATTTCATCCTGACTCCCTGGGAAGCCAACACCAAGCCTTTGCAGTTTGATTGAATAAGAGAGTATGATCTTGCAGCTGATAGGGTCCCTACACCTCCTTGGCTTTCCTGAAATACATAAGGAGACATACACCACTGTCATGGCTGACAAAGCCACCTGACCTTCAAATATTTGCATGCTGTCAGCATCTTCAATTATGATAGACACGGTGTTGGTTTTAGGGTTGGTTAGGACAAACATGGTATCGATTAATCTTATTTACTTTTTGTTGACCCAAAAGTCAAATCTGCTGATCATCCAATATTCTCTAAATTCTCTAAAGGAGGACTCACAGGACTATTCTTTCCTAACCCATCACACCAACATTATTTGGAAATCTAAGCTT
Source organism: Rhynchomys soricoides (assembly GCA_019843965.1). Taxonomy (NCBI): domain Eukaryota; kingdom Metazoa; phylum Chordata; class Mammalia; order Rodentia; family Muridae; genus Rhynchomys; species Rhynchomys soricoides. Next base: position 669,824 of record JADRCH010000199.1, read on the forward strand.
TAGGCTTTTAGTTAAGCCAAATAGGAGTATTCCATTATAGCTTCCTGAAAAATGGTGATGCTCATGTAAACAGACACTGAATACATTTAATAACCAGCTAATGAAGTTTTGCTTCACTAATGAAACATTGATTCTACACAGCCAATCTCATACTTAAGAACTGGTTGCTGATAACCAAGACGGGCCCTATCCTTCAGGAAGCTAGAGCACAAGGAAGCTTGATGTGTGCATGACTCTACAGCTGGCAGATCTGAGGAGTAGCCTTGGGAGACTTGTCTTAAGCTGGGAATCTTTACTCTGGGCTCTATTCTAGGGCCTGTATTTGTTCATCACAAGTACCCAATGGCTGTTTTCAAGGCACTAGTTGACATGCCTCTGGGAGCACCAGGTGAGTATGCAGTGACCAAGTTGTCTTTATTTTTGCATGTGTATGTTTGTGTACTGTACACATGCATACAGATGCTTGAATGTGTATGAGTTCATATATGTGCACATGCCTGTGGGGGCATGACATCAGGTGTCCTCTTTGATAATGTTCCCGCTTTATTTAGTGAAACAGGGTTTCTCATTGTACCAAGAACTTACCAGTCCAGCTGTTTTAGCTGTACAGCTTTGCCCTCATATCATCTATCTCTACCTCATGAGTGCTAGGATTATAGGTGGGTGTCTATGCCTGTGTCCCATGGGTTCTGGGATTACAGGTGGGTGTTCATGCCTGTGCCCTGTGAGTGCTGGGATTACAGGTGGGTGTCCATGCCTGTGTCCCGTGAGTGCTGGGATTACAGGTGGGTGTCCATGCTTATATCCCATGGGTGCTGGGGCTATAGGTGGGTTTCTATGCCTGTCTGAGTTCACATGTGTGTGTATGGATGTGTTTCTGTCTCTCTGTGTGTGTGTGTCTGTGTGTGTGTGATTGGAACTCCAGTCCCCACTTTTGTGTGATGAGTGCTTTATGCAGAGTCACATCCTCAACCGTGTACTAAACATATTGTTCTATTCCAAGGCCTGCCTTTCTGTCTAACCGCTATTGCTCTTAACAACTACCATTTGGATATGTAGAAAGGTGTGAGATAAAAGCCATCTCACACCTTCGATGAGCTGTTGAACTAGATCTGATGTATCTTCATCAGTGAACAGCCAAGGAGTCGGGGCACTTTTCTGCCAGCACGTTTGTCTTCTTCATGCTTCAGCATGATGTGCTTTGTAGTTTGATAGAGCTCATCCTGGGCCAATATATATTTATTTATGTACCAGGCAGATTATAAACATAATGGGGCAACATACAGAAGCAAATAGGGAGAGCCCCGGACAATGTGGCAGATGCCTCCGTTTGTAAAGACACGAAGTAAAGCTTGAGCTAGATCTTTGAAGCCCAAACCTCAGCACTGACGGGCTCTTTCTGCTTGGCACATGGGATTGTTCATTGAACAACCCTGAAATGTCCTCACCCCACCTACAGGTAGCCAGATGGGCAGAGGTGAACAACTGCCATTTCTAATCAGCACACACTCTGACCCAGAAGGACAAATGGCAGTTCTGCTCCTGTGGAGGAGAAGTGCTGCCCTGCATTCCATATATTTCCTGTTTATACCATGGCTGAGGCAGGAGAGATCAGGGAATCATAACACCCTTCTTTACTACCAGGCTACCTCTAGGGAAAAGACCCCATAAGACACCATCGGCTTTCCTCCCTCTCCATATAATGGAGTAAGCTGTGGAGATGACAAGAGATAGACTTAGTTAAAGGAAATCAGGATGGAACCTCAGAAGAGGATACTCTCTTAGTGTCATATACACGTCTCTGAATGTGTTTGGCTGGGGACCGGATGGCCATTTGCCTCTTGGCAAGTTGCTGTAGGACCTCACAGTGGGTCTCCACTGTCTCCCTTCTTCGTGGCTCTCAACGGGGTAGTAGTTACTCTTGGCTGCTGTATTGTGAGCACAGCCCTCCTAAGACAAGGCTGACACCATCCCCTTCACGTATTAGTCTTTAATCTGATCCATGTAATCACGCAAACGCAGCTGTCGTGAGGGACACCTGACTCCAGGCCCCTTTACATTCCCACGGTTAATCTAACGCACTGGGTGTACCATTGCATTTTACAGATGTTTTCGGTACAAAGTACAAAGCTTGCTTCAGTCATAATTGTGTGTAAACGCTCTTGTACACCCTAGGGAAGAGAATGGCCATGCTATTTATAGTATCACTCTTTCAAGGTCCTAAGAAACCCGGAATCATGTGCTTTATATGCGACCTCTTCCCCAAATCTTCTACTCCTCATTTTTCTGTGGAAACAGTTATTACATCTTAGAATTTTCTCTTTACAGTAAAGTCGAAGTTGGACTCTCACAACATTTTAAGAAAATTCTGAAAGCTTTCCAATGTCTAAAGAATCTGACTTTTAAAGTATGATTTTAGATAAAGGGTACAATTCTGTGTACGATGGTGGCTTTATTTGAGTGATGGCGGGGCTGTTGCTTGAAATAAATGTGGGACTTTTTATAGAAACTTCTACTTCTATGTCTTAGGGTTTCTAATGCTGTGAAGAGAGGCCATGGCCATGTCAATTCCTATAAAGGTAAAAATTTAATTAGGGCTATCTTATAGTTTCAGAGGTTTTTCCATTATCATCAGGATGGAAACATGGCTGCATTCTGACAGACAGACATGGTGCAGAAGAAGGAGCTAAGAGTTCTACATATTGACCTACAGACAGCAGAAGAAGAATGAGTCACTCGGCCTAGCTTGAGTTTCTGGGGCCTCAAAGCTTGCACCCACAGTGACACACGTATTCCAACAAGGCCACACCTACTCCAACAAGGCCACACCTACTCCAGCAAAGCCACACCTACTCCAACAAGGCCACACCTACTCCAGCAAAGCCACACCTACTCCAACAAGGCCACACCTACTCCAGCAAAGCCACACCTACTCCAACAAGGCCACACCTACTCCAACAAGGCCACACCTCCTACTAGCGCCACTCCCTCACACACATGAGTTTATGGGGTCATTCCTATTCAAACCACCATAATATTCTTTCAGGTTTACTTCTTCAAAATAGGCTATACATTAAAAAAAAGAAAGAAAGAAAGAAATGTTTCTTTAGAAAGGATGATATGCTTATTTCGTTGGACACAGGTTCAGTCTTCAGACAAATTCTATCAATCACTCAGTAAACGTTTGCTGGATAAGTGAATTTAGAGCAAGCGCACTCTGCCACTGCTTTTACTCTTTCGGGTGGAAGGAAGAGTGAGGTGAGCACACAGATGTTCGCTGAACCATCTGAGTGATTTTAATACGTATGCATTGAATTACATATCACTTAGTCTTTCCAAGAAGAATAACTAGAGAAGGATGCAGGGGGAGAGGGAGATAAGAAAATGAACACATCTGGTTTTATTTATGCAGTTATATCAAAATGTTTACTCGGAACTGAATTTAAGGTGGCTCAAGAACTAGGTGCACAGGCGCAAAGATGGCTGTATGGACAAGAAATGTGTGCTAAATAAAGAACAAAGAAAGGTCCAAAGAGTAGATTGTGTCTTCTACCGAGATATAGCACCTGTACTGGCTGGTTTTGTGTCAACTTGACACAAGCTGGAGTTATCACAGAGAAAGGAGCTTCAGTTGAGGAAATGCCTCCATGAGATCCAGCTGTAAGGCATTTTCTCAGTTAGTGATGAAGGGGGCAGGGCCCATTGTGGGTGGTGCCATCCCTGTGCTGGTAGTCTTGGGTTCTATAAGAGACCAAGGTGAGCAAGCCAGGGGAAGCAAGCAAGCCAGTAAGCAGCATCCCTCCATGGCCTCTGCATCAGCTCCTGCTTCCGGACCTGCTTGAGTTCCAGTCCTGACTTCCTTTGGTGATGAACAGCAATGTGGAAGTGTAAGCTGAATAAACCCTTTCCTACCCAATTTGCTTCTTGGTCATGATGTTTGTGCAGAAATAGAAACCCTGACTAAGACAGCACCCATCACTAAAAAATGAGATACAAGGAAGCTTCTGAAAAATCACACCTTAGAATGTGAACAAGTCGCCAGGAAGCGTGTGAAAGGACATGAGCACTGGAGGATGTGCAGATGTTACCTCTTTCATAACTTAAATGAAAACAAAACATTTTAAAAACATGTCTTAAACATAACAATAAACCATACGTTTCAAAGAAGATATTTTTTCCTACTTTCTCCCTGAAAATAATTAAGTCAGAAGAGAGGCATTATTTTAAAATTTTGCAGACCCATCTAATGCCAGTGCTGAAGGAAGGGTGTATTCTCCTATCTGCTTTTTTGTCCTGTCTGCCGCTATGAATACATGACTGCAATTGGCCTGCACAGAGCTGGCCTTAGACACACCTAGCTGGAAAGGGAGGAGGGCTTTGGTAATCTGCTCAGGTAATTGTGAATAGCCCTCTTTGTTACCAAGCCATAAGAAGGACAGTAGTCCCTTTAAGGTTAATTGCAACCTGAAACCTGAAACCATGGTGATGACAGGCAGGTAAGAGAGACTGAAAGGGCTGATAGTGTTCTGGACTAGTAGGGAAAGTTTGGAAGCTCTGCTTTCCTGAATACCCTGTACTGAGAACTGTTGCTTTAATCTAAAATTTAAGGTCAGCACTTGGAGGGCAAGCAGAGAGAGATAGAATCTTAAAATCTGTATCACGGCAAACTCAGCAGGCATTTGCCTATATTGTTTATATGTTAAAATTGGTCCCAGAACTGATATAGAATGCTAAATAACTTAGAAAAACAAAGACAAACTTGTAGAAGAACCTATGTGTGGGGAGTCAACTTCTCAGTCTAAGGGTTACTACAGATCTTCTTATGCTGTAAAAGAATGTGTCCCATGTATACGATGGGAATTTTGTCAGCTCTAGAAGAAAATGAAGTCATGGTGTTTTCAGGAAAACAAAGCTAGAGATTATCGTGTTAAGCAAAATAAACTAATGTCTCTCTCATATGTGGAATTTATAGTGAAGTGTGTGTGTGTGTGTGTGTGACACAAGGAGGTAAGGCACTGCGAGAAGGTAGGAAATGGACCTTATGAGACATGGAGCAGAAGGGACCATTTGGAGAGAGAAGGGATTTAGCCAGAGATGAGGAAAGGTGACAGGAGAAGACAGAATGATGGTAAATATGAAAAAAGAATAAGTGTGTGTGTGTGTGTGTGTGTGTGTGTGTGTGTGTAATTGTTGCAGTGAAATCCTTCATTTTATTTAATAACCACAAAATTAACAAAATAAAATCTACCAAGACCATAAGCTCCTCTGCAATCAAGACAGAGTGTTTCTGCCTTCAGGGTGGGCAGGTAGCAGAACTGAGCAGTCGACAGACAGAGCTTTAGGTGCGTGGGAAAATAAATTCAAACAAATGTTCCCATGTAACTCAATGGGGAACAGAGAGTCTTCTCGCAAATGATCAGGCACGACTGGTTATCTGTTCAACCTGAACCATGCTCTATCCCTAACATGAAAACAGACAGAAGTTGATGGAGAACAGATGAAATTTGAGCATTTTAATTATAAAACTTTCCCCAAAGCCTCTGAGGCAGTGTTTTTTATAACTGAAGTTGTTCAATATTTCTTAGAGAGATTACAAAGGCACTAACTGTAACACATGTTAAAGCCATGAAAGATACACTGGGTTTCATTACAATGAAAACCATCTATTCTTTAAAGACTGACAATAAATAAAAGTGCAAATCACAGCTCAGGTGATTATTATTATCATATTATGATACATATTTTACTATGCAAATAACCAAGGATTTGAGACCAAATTCTATGCAGAACTTTACAAATGAAAAAGAAAAATAATCAACCGATTTTAAAATGTCAAGAATTTCTCCAGAAAAGAAAATAACATGATCGCAGAGTTGAGAAACGCAATTGATATTGATAGTTATGAAGAAGGCACAAGGTAAAACCAGGATGAGATTCTACTATATATAAAACCCCTAGATGGGTCAAGTATAAAGGACTCTCTGCTTTCAGTGATGGAGAGAAGGAGCTTGGGAGGGTAACCCACGCTTGTTCTAGTCATGAAATGGTAGGATCACTAAGGAGAGCTGGTCGGTAGTTCCTGATAACACTTGTTCAAGTTCTATTTCTGTTTCTATCATAAACAGCCTGACAAAGGCAACTTAGGGAAGAAAGGCTTTGTTTTAGCTGGGAGTTTCAGTTTAGAGTCTACCACAGCACAGACACCAAGATAGTGCAACTTTCAAGCGTTTAGTCACATCCACAGTTGAGAGTAGAGAGGGAACCTATGTGTGTGTTTCCTGCCCAGCTCCTGTTCTCCACTCTTCTGCAGTTCAGAATTCAAGCCTAGGGAGTGCTGCCACCCACAATGAGCGGGCTCTTCCCATCTTCATTAATACATCAAGAGAACACCCTGAAAACATCCCAGAAGGCCTACCTGACCTGGACAGTCCCTTATTGGAACTCCCTTCCCAGGTAATTGTAGATTGCATTCAGTTGACAAATAAAGTTAGTCATCACAACAGTAGACAAAGAGCTGCCTCACTGTCTAACAGTTGAGCTCTACAGCCTTTTTGCACCATACCTGGACCACAATGGTTTTTGCTACTTCATTCATATTAACAAAAAATATCAATGATCTAAATGCCAATCAATAGCACAGAGAAAAAGTGAATGACATTATGCTTAACCAATGACATTTTCCTAAGTACCAGGAAGAAATGACCTAGTGTGCTTGTAACATGGATGAGCATAAAAGGTATGCAGCATATTTCTGAAGCTCAAGAGCAGAAAAGTTTCTCTGTGTGACAAGAACTCTGAGTTTAGGGAGGGGATCTACTAAGAAATATGAGGATTTGAAAGCTGACAACAATTCTCTATGCTTCACTGGCTACTGTTTTCATGGTACATTCATCCTAAGGAACTCATGGTAGAGCAAACTTAGGATCTAAACATTTTACTGTATGTAATTATATCTCAACAGAAATTATAAAGTGCAAGCTCTTCTTACCCCCCACGAGTATTTTGTTGCTTTATTAAATGAGGCGTTCAATCAAATATGCATTTTGATTGCATCATGAATATGAAACATGCTGATTACCAATTGATATTCATTTGGAAGCCTACAGGCAGACACCAAACCACCTTGTGTGACAGGAAGATGGACTTACCCAACCCTAGGCATCTTCAATCTCTCATCTATTAACATGGTGATTACTTTTAATGACGTTGTTCTCCTCAGTGTAATCAGACAAGGGACTATAAAGGAAAATGCATGAAGTATTCTAACTCCTGCCAGGAAAAGAATCCAAGATGTTAATCAACTCTCATCAACTTCTATGTGTCTTACTCTTCATAAGATGCTTTTCTTGTAGCCCTACTTAATCAGCTAGCATCTTGTCCAGGAAGGACAGTGTTCCTTTTTTAGCCTCTCTCTGTAGGAACCAAATTCTTCATGCAGGAACCACAGGATCATCCTACTATACTCTGTGCAAACCCACGATCTCTCTCTTCCTTTTAAAATATTACCTCAAGTAAAGTTAATATGTAGATAGGATAAAGTTCCATAGACTTTTCTCACTTATGAAAAGCAGACATTTGGAAGGAAGGTAAGAAAGTCATCATTGACTTCTTCTTCAGATAAGATTATGGAAGCTTGTGACATTTATGTCCATTCATAATTAAATAATAAATTTAGATGAAGGAACCATCTGCAGTACGCTGAGTAGAAATCTGCCCCGGGATCTGAAATCTTCCTAAATTAAACTTCCTGCATGAATTTCAAAATCTTCACAGCCTGTACTCCAGTGTTTGAGAATTCTTTTTTTCCCCCAGTGATAGAGATGAGTCATGTGGAGTTGGGCACACTAGCTCAGTACTCCACCATGGGACTACATCCTCTGTCCTTTGCTATAGTGTTTGAGACCGCAAGGAACAGATTCCTGAAATCTTTCATAGGAAACAGGAAAGAGGCTGGGGTCAGGAAATGGGCCGCTGTATTTTGTGTAGAATGAAGGAGAACTGGAGAGGAAAAACAAAACAAAACAAAAATAGGAATAGGATGGATTTGTCAAATAACCACGTCAACAATAGTTGCATTGGCAATAAAGTCCAAACCCAACTGAAGTTTAAAAGAAGTTCCTGAGTGGAGCTACCAGCACATAAGCCTTCTCAGGTGAGTGCTCAGAAGGCCAGAGTCCCAGCTGTGTGTAGCCCCAAGCCATGGTGTGCTGTGTATAGAGCAGGCCACATTTGCTCATGGAGAAATTACCTGAGAAGCAGATCGTGGCTGTTACAGGCTTTATGGGAGTTAGCTATTTTGTTTTGTTCTACCGAATGCTGTATTTATTATGACTTACTGGTGTGTGCTTTGCTATATTCCAGCTGACAAATCTTTTCCATGTTATAAGCCCTGATTAAAGAGAAAGTGTTTACAGAAAAACAACTTCCTTTCTTTAGTGACCCAATGGTCACCCTTCTTTTATTTTAAAAGAAAACTGCCATGTCTATTGATTTACCAGCCAGTGATTATTGTGTTACACGTATGTGGAGCAGAATACATTGTATTTCATTCTGAAGCAAACTATCATGTATACTGATTGTCAGAAAGGCCTCTTATGCACACTAATTTCAGTGTCCCAATATTTCCAAAAGAAAGTAGTACACACTTACACTGTATTCATAGCATACAGTTTGGATTCGCCTTGGATAGAGCAGAGAATTGTCCTCATTAAAAATCCAAGTTTGGTTTTGGGAAAGATTCGTGGTCCAGAACAAAGGTCCAAAATAGAAGTGTGCATGGTAGCATCAGCACAGTAATCTGGACATGCAACATCTTTAAATATCAGCTTCTTCATCTGTCACAGAGAGATTGGTTTTGTTCCTATAAACAAAGGCTGCTTGCTTTGAAGTTTAGAGTCATTTATAAGTAAATTTTATCATTTCTGTGACTGCTATCAGTTTGGAGATCAGAATTTATTTGGACTCTGCTATTGGCTATTATCATCTCAGAATCAAAAATCTCATGATGAAATCTTGGAAAGTGGGTGATTTTTAATCTCCCATTCACTTCAAATGCTTTAGTGTGTGTGTGTGTGTGTGTGTGTGTGTGTGTGTGTGTGTGTGTGTCTAAATCTCAATCCTAGCAAAAATGTTCTGTGGAAAAGAAAATATCTACTATAGTTTCTGGCCCAAGATGTCTTGGCTCTTGTAGTGAAAGACCCGATAACAGAATTTAAGGTGCAGATGTTATCAGTAGGCTCATCTCAGTCCTACTTTCTTCCTCTCTTAACTCCTTTGTCTTTGGTGCTAGCTCCATGTTCTAATGCCCAGGGCTCTCAGGATAGATACCCAGCTCCTGATTTTTCTTCTATATTATTAACTACTCAACAACAAAGCAAGGATCTTTCATGATGAGACACACAAGCATGACCAATGAGATTTATTGACTTCTTTATGAAGTATATCCCTAGTGTGATAACCAGAAGCAGGATAGAGCTTTGGTTATCTTAGATATAGAGGAATGAATGGTCAGATGGGAGGAAGTGAGTGGCAAGAAGAAACTTTGTCCTGGCAACCAAAGAATGATCCTGAGAACATCTGAGCAAGGTAGGTCTGCTCACCTGGATGACCCTGACACTCATTTGTTAATAAGGTGTTTCCACAACAGTGTGGTCCCACCCTTATGCATGATATTCCATCTGTCTTAGTTTCTCTGCTGCTATGATAAAATACTATGACAAAAATTGGTTTAGGAGAGGAAGTACTTTCTTTTCTAGTCCACAGTTCCAGGTTACAGCCCATCACTGAAGAGGCTCTCTTGTGACATGAGTTTAAAATAGCTGGTCACAAAAATCCATAAGCAAAATGCAGAGGCGAAAAATCCACAAATGCTTGTGCTCAGCCCCTGCCCTCCTTCCATTCAGTTGAAAACTCAGCATATGAAATGACACCGCCCACTATGGACTGGGCTTCCCACCTCAATTAAAGTAGTCAAGACAATTCCTTATGCAGAGGCTCCTCTTCCCAGAAGATTCTATGTTCTATTAAGTTGAAAAGTCCATTGCAGTCCATCCCAAGTAGACATTTTTGAAGAAGTCCCTTTCTTTGCTATTCACTGGAATTCAAATTTCTTTGTTTGACACTGGTAGTCAGGCAGTGACTTAGTTCTTCTAACTTTTGCATGTTCTGGCTGTTATATTATACATAAATATATAATATATATATATATAATATTTCATCTCCTATGATTATTGTAAGAAATGTTACAAGATTAGAATTCAAAACAGCATAAATTAATTATTTTAAACTCGGGAGCTTCCATCTTGCCTTGGGTTTGGATCAAGGTATTGGCAACACTGTATGCCTTTTGGAAGATCTGAGGGATCTGCAGTATCTGTGGGGACTAATTCCCTTATTTCAGCTTCTGGAGGTTCTTGCTATCTCCTGCAAAAAAGCCCGTTCTTTTCATAACCCTGCCTCCCCATCACAAAGACCTACGATGACCTTCCCTTTCCTGGCAATTTTGATGTGAAATTTCCATGAAAATCTTGAATTGGATTCTCTTTGTGAAGCCCCTTTTGCCAGGTTAAGTGACATTCTTGGGTGTTGGGGCTAGAGTGTAGGCAATTTGGGAAGTGACCTTTCAGCCATTACAGTTGGCTCTAGTTCCTTCAATTCCATGAAAAGTTCACAGCCATGCCCACATTGTTCTTATTTCTTTCTCATATTTTTCTCACCTCTTTGAAAATGCTCATCTAGCACCTTTTCCCAGTGCTAACTTAGGTCAAGTTTTAAATATTATCAGAACATTTTATAAAATATAATTGAGAACTGAGAATTTGCTAAATTTGTGAACATGCATTTTTAAGCCTAGTGTGTATAATTTAATGTGGTAGAGTCTGAACACAGAATCTGAGGACTAGCTATAAAACAACTGTATATATTCTCCCAGCTCAAGCCCAGCTACTAATCCAAGGACATCATGAGAATTCAGTTAGTTACATCATGAGGGTAACAGAAGAGCGCAGGGTGGGAGGTGCATGAGACAGTTTACCAGTAAGTGCGCCATTTGAGTTGCCTCATGTTGAAGCATAATTCTTTTCTTCCAAAAACAATTTGGTTATAGATTTGTGTAATATTTTGCCACTGGCTTTTCTCCTGGCTTTGAAAATAGTACACTGATTTTTTTTTTTTAAATTTCCAATTAGCTAATATGTCAGTGATGTCTGTCCAAGATGCTTATAATTTTCCTTCCTGCTCTTAGAAAGTTGGTGGGAAACCTCCATGGGAAATAATTGCACTGTTTAGTGCTTAGCTTTGGTTTAGTTTTTCCACCTTCCTTTTATATTTTTATTTTATTTGTCTGTGTACATGTGTGTCACCTGTGTCTAGGTCAGAAAGTCTAGAAGAGAGCATCAGATTCTCTGATATTAACAAGCAGTTTTAAGATGGAGCCAAACTCTTGTCCTTGGGATGAGCAGTAGGTGCTGAACCGTATCTCCAGCTCTGAAGTCAGGACTTTATACATTACAGTGTATTCTCAATTTTTACAAGCAAAGTAAAAATGAGATGCTTGTATTATTCTTTTTATCATAAACTACCCAGTCCTATTAAGATAATAAATATCTTATGTAATCTTTCCTTCTTGTTTCATCAATTCTAAGACATGGTCTGCAGTGTGAATACTTCAGTGTCAGGAGGGACAGGCTGACTGCCTACAGTGTGTTTACATAACAAGCCACCCCCCACTGCATGCATTCTTCACTGTGGAGAGAGCCTCATAGTTCTCCCTCTGAAGGTTCATTAACTCATTCAACTGAGACAGACAGACATGGGGCAGAGAACGGCAGGAGAAATGGACATTTAAGCGCACTAATGCATATGTGCTCAACAGCTGCAGAAAACATAGCACTCCAGGAAGGGCCAGGCATTGAGAAATAACCTCTTCACAGGGACACTAGCAGTAGGGATATAAACACCCCCAAGGCACATCACATGTTTTGTTGGAAAATGCATCCAAAGATCAGTGTCCTGGTCAGAGCTCCTCTAAGACACAGGTGTGGAATTTGATTTTCTTCTTTTTTTCCTTTGTGATATAAGGCACCTCTTCCTGCTTGATGCATGTCAATAAGAATATGGAAGGTGAGTGCATTCCTTTCTGACAGGTCCAGCTTCTGTATAGATGGTGGAACTTTCTAGCAATCTTCCTCTGCAGATGCTCTTCCCAGGTGCTCTCTGTTTTAAGTCAGAAGAAGCAGATTTTTGAGAGATCGCTTTTAGAGCCCCACCAGAGGCTAAGGAAGCAGAACAGTGCATAGCTTGCATTGTGGGTATTACTGCAGTCCTCATCATGCTGACAAGCAGAACTGCCTCAATGTATCTTTCCTTTGAGTCCCAAGAGCCTCAATGCAGTGAGAAGACATGTCTGTAGTGGTACCTTTTATAGACTGCTTATTGACCTTCTGGCTAAGATCACATGTACTAAAATCCTACTGAAGGGACCCCAGAAAAGGGGGCAGCCTCCTGCATTGCTGTGCCTTTGCTCATGAAGTCATTTGCTGATTTATTAAATTTGTATCTGTTAATTGAAGCATATATCATCTTCGTTACTAATATAGAAATATTAGAAATAAACACATTTAACCATGGCCACTGTTTTTATTATAAATCCTTACCTCACTGTTGAGTTAGTAGAAGCTACAAGCACAGAGAATTGTGTTTGAAATCGCTTCTCCTATGAGCAGGGGCAAAGTGACAGGCTTACAGGGCACCCTAAAGATAACTTCTGTGCTTTGAGGAAGAAGCGTGAGCATTTGTGTTTTGCTTTTTTCAGAAAAGTCTCCATAAATGTTTTATGATTTTAAGAACCCCTCTCCACTGCTGGAGAACAGAATTTCTTCAGGGAGGGCTAAGCTTTTGGGACAGCTATAGTCAGAGCCTGATAAGGCACCCCTGGACAAAAGTAGGTCCCAAGAATGCAAAGTTCAACTCTGGTGGCAGACACATTCTAGGATGAAAGAAAATGTTGGAATGTAAGAATACACTTCTAGTGAAGATAATTTAAGATGCTGTAATGGATCTGGCATGTTTCATGAACTTTAAAAAATATTTAATTTTTTTGAGAATTTTATGCACAAGTACTGTATTCACCTAACTCTCCTCTCTCTGCTCATTTTAACTCCTAAAACCCTCAATCATTCTTAGAATTTATGGACTCTTATTCTGTAATTATTTTTTGTATATATGTGTGTGTGAGTGTGTGTGTGTGTGAATAAATATATTCATAAATTCAACATGATGAGCTAATACACGTGTGTAAGGCTGAGACTGGTTAAACTCCGCACGCTCATCCCTGGAGTAGAGCGATTCTCTGTCTCTCAGCAGCCACATGTTAATTATTTAGGGAAATATTTTACTAGATCAAGAGTTGGAGGGAGATCTTCATCATAGAGTGTTGCCTGTGCCCTGGACTACTCACTGCCCAGCCCTACCTGCCCTTGGAGGGCCCGGGAGGTGAGGTGGCACCGAGTCAACAACACAGACTCTGGGAGCAGGTGAGAAACTGCAGCAAGCTCATCTGAGCGCTGCTGCAAGCTCCTTTAATACACACACACACACACACACACACACACACACACACACACCCTGCCTGTGGCCCATTGGTCCCAAGAAAGCGTCTCTTCTAAACAGCAGTTCCTGATTGGCTGGCATTGTCTGCACCAGCAATCCTTGGTCTCTCAGGCAGTCCTCAATGAGGTCCTCCTGCAGGAGATGCTTTTGCAGCTGGGGGGGGGGGCAGCATTTACATAGAGGTCCCAGTTCCTGCTACAATAGAAAACAGCTGCATCCCTCAGTCCTTTCCTTTCTTGCACTGGTTACCTAGCAGCAGCTGACAAGTCTGTCCCCAACTTTTCAAAAAACAAAAAACAAACAAACAAACAAAAAACAAAAACAAACAAAAAAACCCTTAATTTAATTTTACAACTTTGAATATGTAGACCATGTGTAGAGCCTACTTTTCCTTCCCATTCCGTGCCACGTTAGGCTGTGCATCCTGACTACAAATCTCTATCCCATGTTCATGCCTATTAACATTCTTCTATGACCCACTGACACAATTAGGACCACAGGTTTAGAGCAATCCCTTGGAGGTTGGTGGACTCAACCATGGGTACACAACTGAAGGCAAGGATCCCCCCCCCCCCCCCCCCCCGACGAAACCTACTGGTGCAGAAGTAAAGAACATCTAGAAAAGCTTCCCTGTTTCTTGATTATTGACAGGGCACTGTTCGTTCGTTTGTTTGTTTGTTTGTTATTTTTATGTGAGCAGGTAGCTACAAGCTGAGGTGAGCTAATAACTGCAATAGCTGTAGAAGTCCAGAGAAAGGTCCTTTACAGTCCCTGGTGCCATCCTCCTGCTCATGTAGAAGACAGGGCAGGAAGGATGTAGGAGCTGAACTCTTTCCTCATGGCCTTCCCAAAAGCCAGGACAAGGATTTCTCTATGTTCCCCAACTCATCCACACACCACCACCTCCACTCTAGGAATACTCTGCAATGGTAATTATGCAGCTGCCTTTGATGGAGAACAAAGACACCTCCCCAGAGCCCTGGTGATCATTCTCCCATTTTGCTCTGGAGCTATTTATAGCAATTGACCTTTGACAGTGATTCCTGACTCATGCACAGAGCTTTCGAATCCAAAGTCCGTAGCAACCACACCTGTGCAGCTGATTTACCTAAGCGGTAAACACACAGTATGTGCAGTCTGCCTTCTATGTCACGTTGATCTCTTGCTGAAAGACTACCCTGTTTATTTCCTTGGTTCAAAGCCAGATCTCCCATCCTGCAGCTTGTTATTGAAGATGGCACACAACTGTCCAGACTCCTCTTCCATCACCTCCTCACCAGGGTACCTTCGTTCCAATCACACTGATGTCAATAGAGGAATGAATAAAGAAAATGGGACACACACGTATAACACGCACACACACACACACACACACACACATATACACATACACACCCCATACACAAGTTGGTTGAGAAAGTCTTAACTTTTATATGTTCTTTCAAGGCAGGTTCTTCCTACACAGCCCAGGATGATTTGAATGTTGACTATGCTGCCCACCTTGACCTTAAGCTTTTTCTTCTTTGCCTCTGCCTCACAAATTCTGGGATTATAGGTGTGTGCTACCATGCTCAGCTAAAGCAATTAATTAAAAGCCAATATTGTTAACAATGTTAAATGGCTGTAAAACATTCCAGATGTTTGACTCATTTTCTGGAACTATCTGGTGGTTTAGAATTAACTGTTTGAGGTTGGCAACAGTTTTTGAAACTCATTTTAAGCAGAGTTACAGACTTCACCCTAGAAAAGAATCAGATGAGGAAAGGACTGGCTATATTTTCTTAAAATGAAGAAGTTAAAGGAACAAAAATTTATATCCATAAGAATGAATTCCAATGTTTAAAGACTGAATTAAAAAACTCTGTGCACCAACATGAGGCTCAACATGAACAGACACAACCACCAGCTGTAATCAGGACAGACAGGTATCAAAGACATACAGGCAGAACCATGAGATAGTGCACAGCCCAGGGGTAAGCACATATAAATCTAGTCACTTATGTGTGACAAAGGAGTAAAGGTGATCCCATGGAGAACACACTGTTATCAACAATTAGACAGACATGTTTTTAAAGGGGAGTAGAGACCTGGGCTGGATGCCTTTCATAACAGACTTGGATGTAAGATGAGAGGCTGTGGAGATCCCTAGAGCTAGTATACAGGAGTATGCAGATGGCCCTGGCTGTTCAGATACCTACTTTTCTGTTGGTGTGATAAAATGTCATGCCCAAAAGTGCCTTATGGAAGCAAGAGTTTACTTGGGCTAGTGGCTCCAATGGGAGTCTCTTTAATGGCAGCAAGCAGGCATGACAGCCAGAACAGGAAGCTGAAACATCAGGTCTTCAAACACAAACTCAAGGCAGAGGGTGAACTGGGTGACCTGAAGCTGTGAAATCTCAAAATGTCCACAGTGAGCTTCCTTGGGCAAGGTCTCGGCCTCCTCCCATACAGCACCATCACTGGATACCACATTTAAACTATGCAACTCTGGGAGAGACATCTCATTCAAACCATCACAACTTTGTAAGGGCATTTTAGATAAAGCATCAAAGGCATCACCAAAGAAATTATCGATATATGATGTTCAATAAAACTTAAAAATTAAAAAAAAAATTAAATTTCAATTCCATGAATAAAATTGCCAAGAGACTAAATGCTATAGAAAAAATATTATATATGTGTATGTGTGTCTATGTGTATGGTTTTGTGTGCGTGTGTGTGTTGAGGATAACTAAGCCAGAACTATTGATAGACTTTTAATCGAGAGAGAGAGAGAGAGAGAGAGAGAGAGAGAGAGAGATTGGAAGATTTTTATTTTTCTGTTGTTTATATACTTTAGTAATTAATTCTGTCTGAAGTGCACGCGGCACATAAAACAGTTCCTCTATGATTCTTTAGGCTGGCTCTTCACTCTACTGATGAGTTGCTGTTCTTTAACAAGGTCTTTATTTTGTCAGTCCCTGGTGTGTGTGTGTGTGTGTTCGCACATGCACGTGTGCATGCATATACATATGCCTGTGTGTGTGCACATGTGCATGTGCATATGTCTTGGAACTAGAAGGAGGACCAGGAGAATGTGGATCCTCATATCAGGAAGAAGAGAGTAGTAGAGCCCTGTGATATGAAAGCAGACTGGAGGCCATTGAGTGAGGAAGGGGATTGGCCAGAGAAAGCAAAGGAACTGGGAAGGAAAGTGGGGGAGAAGCAACAAGAACAAAGTAAGTATACAGATGTGATCATAAAATCCATTGCTGAGTATGTTATTTTAAAGCACTAATAATAAATAACAAGAGGAAAAACTATATTAGATACCTACTGGAAGGTACATAAGCACATTAATTGCTCCTCATCTGGTGCAATCAAGAAGATGAAAACACCAGTGGACCACTGCACACCTACAACGTGCATGGTTTAGCAGAAGCCCAGAACACTGACAATGCAGATGCTAGGGAACGTACAGGGTACTGAGCCTTGTGAGTATTGCTAGAGGGTCTACAAGGTGGTTCATGAGCTCCAGAAAACATCTGGCAATCTCTTCTGAAGCCAAACACACTCATATTGCATGATCTTGCTCTTCACACAAGAGCTGAAGCCTTATGTTCCAACCAAAGTCTGTCCAGATGTCCTCAGCTGTCACAGCTGATATAGCAATATTGACACTGTAAATGTTCTATAGTAGAAAGCTTAGTTCAAATTTTGATCTTTTCCCAGGTTAATGTTATGTAGTAGGATATTTTCTAGTGACTGAGCTACAGCTTTTAAGCATGGGTTCCATCAAAACATACAAGCAAGACTCCACAGTGTGCCTTGAGGTTAAGCTTGATGGTTCTAAACATTAAACACACCGATGATTTAACGATATTTTCAACTTACAGTGGTTTTTATCAGGGTGTCATTCACTATAAAACTGAGGAATGCCTGAATGTGGATGTGCATGGCAACCTTATTTACAGTTTCTCAGACTTGTCAATCACCAGCCACATTGCCTTTCAGTAGGTAAAAGGATAGACTGTGGTACATCTAGCCAATAGAGCATAATCGACCACTAAAACCAAATGAGCTGTCAAGCTATGAAAAGCAACAAACTAAGTTTACAGGGAAAGTGCAAATCTGAAAAGGCTAATTACTACAATGACTCCAAATATGGCTTTCTAGAAAGTACAAAACTAAGGTTCGTGGTTGTGTGAACGGAAGGAGAGATACAGTAAAGATAGGACATGGAGCATTTTTAAGGCAAGGCGCGGCCATTTTGTAAAAACACAACCTCACAGCTATGATGGCAACTCTAAGCCTCTCTGCCTGGCACTCTGGTTGGCAGAGGCCCTTTAAAGTTATTCCCAACACTCAGCTCCAAGAGTGAACCCACCCATCAACTACAGGCTCATGACAATGTACCAATGTTTCTTCATCGATTTTACTGAATGTGCCAATAATGAAGGTGGTATGTGTGTGAAGGGGCCGGGCAGGCATCCGAAATATTTTTCCTTCTGCTCAGATTTTCTGTGGACCCAAAGATTCTCTTGGTAAAATAACGTTTATGAAAAAATATATTTAGTAAAAGTAAAGCTTTGGTAAACGAGTGTTTGAGATAGTTGAGAAATCTATAAAAGGCACAGTTATTTACCTCTAATCAAAGCAAAGTGTTCCAAGCAGCAGTCTATTCACTGGGAGCAATGTTAACAATACAAAACATAATGAGCCAAGAATAACCAGAAAGTCTGCCAGCATTTCTTGCAAAAGTTGTTTATAACAAATATTATGACAAAGCTGGCCAGTTAGCAATAGGCAGAATCAAGTGTTCCAGTATGTTATTTTGTCCTTTTTTTCAAATTAGTGTGTGTGTGTATATGTGTGTGTGTGTGCTTGTGTGCATTGCATGCATTGGGTTATGTGTATATGAGTGCAGGTTACCTCAGAAGTCAGAGGCATTGGATCTCATGGGAACTGGAATTACAGGAAGTTGTAAAGGGCTCAGTCTCATTCCTTGGATCCAAATGTGGTCCTCTGCAGAAGCAGTACCAGCTCTTAACAGATGCAAAATCCCCTGCATGAATGCCTTTAATTTCCATTGCTGGCGACCAGATAGTTTGGGTTGATCACCACAGTCTTTAAGTGTCTCTCATCTCCCCTCTTGCTGTTGATATGGGTTCAGATATGCTGCCCAGGCTGTCCTCAAACAATCTTCCTGCCCAGCCCGACGAAGGTCAGGGACTCATGGAAGAGTAGAGGAAAGGATTGAAGGTACTGAAGGAGATAGGAACTCCACAGGAAGACCAAGAGAGTCAACTAACCAAGACCCTCAGGAACACTCAAGGACTAAACCACCAAACAAAGAGCATACACAGGATGGACTGAGGCCTCCAGTACATAGGACTGCCTTGTCTGGCTGCAGTGGCAGAGGATGCACCTCACCCTGTAGAGACTTGATCTGTCAGGGTAGGAGGATACCCAGGGAGGCCCAACCCTCTCAGAGAAGGGAGGTAGAAACTCAGTAAAGGGGGGGGGGGATTGGTAGAGGGGACAGAGTTTGGGATGTAAACAAATAAAAAATGGAAGAATGCTTCTTGCACTGAGTCTAATTGTGGCCACACGCACACACACATACGTGCGCGCGCGCACGCACGCTTGCACACACACCCCACAAATGAAGGCAATCGAGTCTGGGGTGTCTGGGAAAGATGATTAAGTTATATCAGTGTCAAAGCCACTACCATGACCTCCTCATCCTAAACTCCCAAATCAGACAATGCTCCCAGTTTAACCTCCTTGAGTCTGCTGACGGGACACTACTGGGGCCTATTTCACACTTTACCATAGTGACAGGTTGTGGTAAAGCTGTGGGTGAAGTGAGAACATTGTACAAAATTAACTTCAGACAATGAGGTGATAGACTTCATGTTTACACTTGAAACCCATTCTCAAAGTACCTCATTGTGTGTACGCAAACATTTACAGCATCAAACAATCCTAATTTTGAGATATGTGGAACTATTTTCAAGATGTCACCAAGGTACAAAGCATCATGGGAGACCAGGCAAAATGTTCATAGGTTCTCAGTCTACTATGATCTACAAAGACATGTATGTAGACTGACCTCAGTGGATGTTCCTACTGTTAAAGCAACAGCTGTCATTCTTCTGATGATCTTGGGGTATCACAGTATGACCTGCTCTTCTGTAGAGCAGAGAGCGGGTGACTTCCTAAGTCAAAGCTAGCCTCCACTCCCAGGTCATCTTCCGTTGGTGTGTGAACTGTACAAATGCTGTAACCTGACAGCTAAGCAAAGTCAGCTGTATATTCAGTGTCCTCACCTTCTCAACGGCGCCATCATGACACGCATGCAGATATTCTACCACTTATTTCCTCTAATTTTTTTTTTTTTTTTGGTGAATCCCATAAAGAGCTTTACTGTGCTGCACCTGAGACCCAGACAATCTCTGAACCCCTTCCCCCCAAGCTCCCACTTTTTTTGACATTCAGTTGTGGCGGGGTCAGTATCAGCACTGAGTTTCTTCAACAACACACATGGAAATTTGGCTCTGTTTTTCAGCACACAGTGAGAGTCTGGCCTGATGAGCTCATCTAGAATCAGAGTGGGCTTTGCACTTTAATACCTATGTCAAGTTCAAGGCTCTACTCAACACCTTCATGGCAATAGCAAAATATCTTGTCTTTGATCCTCCTAATGTGGGCTCTGGAACATACAGAATTCTACACTGTAATGAGTATACAGACAGAGAGCACCTGCTATAAATGCATTGTTGGGATCAACCTCTAGCGTTCCCCATTCCTGTATCTCACGCTAAAAAACATGAAACAATAGTTCCCATGATATTTCTACTCTTTTCCATCCGAAGCAGCCATGTGGCTGCCAGGGAAGTTCCTTTGGGGTGTCAAGGACATCAGTTAATACAGCCACAGGGCAGAATTTCCTTGAAGGCACTGTTGCATAACATGAATGGACTAGGTCTTCAAAGGGGCGAGATGAAGGGTAACTAGAAGAACTCCTGGCTGCTTCCCACAAACTCAACTTAGAAGAATCAGGACAACCCCGTGATTCACTACCCAGGGGTCCCAGCTCTGGAAAGCCATCTAAAACCCTTCCTGGCTTGGTCAGTCTGCTGTGCTTCCTTTTCTCAGCTTCAAACCTAAAACTGAACAAAAGCAGTAGTTATCTGTAGTACCTTGCAGACGCTTTTTGTAAGCTCCATGCTGGCTCCAGTTGTTCCTCTAATGAGCCCTGGGCCTGAATTCATGAAACCGGCCTCAGCAGGAACCAGCACCAACCTCAAAGACATTTTATTCTAGCACAACTGAGTGTTAGGAAAGCAGAGCAAAAGAGCCACTCAGCCACTGCCAGGACACTCTGCTCACCCTCCTATCTAATTTGTAAAATTCCAGCAATGATGGTGGTGAATCTGGTCACTCTCTAGTTCATTAAGCAGAATGTGCATCTATGAATCTACCAGGAAGGTATTTTATAAATGGATGTTGATATTTCCTTTTTCAATATAATTAGATATTCTGTTTCAATCCTGAGGCCCTTATTGACTCCAAAAAGGAATAATGAAGCTTTCAGACATGATACAGCTGGATAGAGTTCAGCATCTGCACACAGAAAGAAGGCCACTCCACCCTCCAAGCTGTGGAAGAGGCTGTCAGAGGAACTCTGGCTTCTTCACAGAGAAATGAGAACTGAGGAGTTAGAGATTAAAAAAATCAGAAGAAATAAAGAAGAAAGGGAGGGAAGGAAGGACAGAAGCTAGGAAGGAGGGGGGAGCTTATATAGTTTCTTGTCTTAATTTTCAAATGTAGTGGCAAGGATTAACAAGAGAACCAATGAGTACATCCTTCTGCTGTTTAGGAAAACAAATAACCAAATGTGCCCTGGGTTTTATGCATTTTCCTTGTCCATAAGGATGACACTGAAAAATCTGAGCATGATGACGACAGTCTATGAAGTAGAACATTATTGGAAGGTCTTGCTTTGATTCTTAATGTGGTGACAAAGCACCACAGCCTAAATCATGTTTAAAAGAAAGAAGGATGTTTATTTGTTCTATGTTCTGGAGGCTCAGAGGTTTGAGGCCATAGAGGTCGTGTCTTGCAGTGTCTTTATGCTATAACAAGCACAATGGAACTTGCTCCAGGATTCAAATGTGAGAGAAAGAGCAGGCAGAGGGAAGATCACCCTTCATCAGAGCGAACACCACACTCCGCAACAGCTAAGCAGTAATGAGCCACTCCAATAATAGTACCAATTCATTCCTGAGAGCGTCTTCGTGATGAAGCAGTCACCACTCAGAAGTCTCCCTCCCCAGTCTAGCACATCGAGGACCAAGCTCCCAACATAGTGGTTTGGGGACACATTGTAAACATAGCACTTGGTAAGAAGAATGAAGCTCAGGGTAGCTTAGGAGACGTCCCAAGGGGATCTACTTGGATCCCTGAGAGTTTCCCAGGAAAGACTCAACAGCTCCGAAGCCTGTAATTTAGAGAGAGAAGAGAGCATGCAAAGAGTTGCGGTAGAAAGTTTTCCTTCTCCTGATGACATCCAGCTTCTCTGGTGATTGAATTGGGGTACTGAGTTTTTGAGAGGGCCACTCATTCCAGGGTGGAACTACTGCCACTTAGCCACCTGGGTAATTAAAATGGGCAGTCATCTGTCTCAGGATCCTGAAAAATCCTGATGTTCCTTAAAATCCAAAGGAAACCTACTCTACTGGAATGTGCAAAGTTTATGTGAGAAGCTCCGTCTAAAATACCTAGCAAACAGCAGCAGTTGGTAACGCTTAACCCCTTTCCCCAAGCCTCACCCATCTTGCAACCTTGGTATGGTTCTTATTCATGGCCAGAGCCAGTATTTCATTGGATCATATTTCAAAGACATGGAAACTCTCATATTTTATAAAAAGCCTCTGGTACATTTTGTATTCTGTTGTAAGTTGAACAAACTCTCTGAGGATATATCAACCTAGATTTTTGGACAGATTTTGCATTAAGTAGTTGGTTGAGGGAATGTGCTTCAGAGTCTTCTCTTTATCTGTGGTCTCCCATGAGTGGGAGTTTGGGCTTCATCCTCTTCATTGAATTGCTCTGAGCAGACTTCAGAGGGGCCCTGATGCTGCTTTCAGAGAAGGTAGAAATGAAGAGAGTTGCACCTCTCTGTCTGTGTCATATCAGTGCAGGGCAAGGGAGGTAGGAGAAAGCATAGGTAAAGTGGGGTGTGGTTGGACTTCGTGTAGGAAATGACCCACTGTGTGCTCTTGTTGTCTGCAAGGGACAGATAGAAACATGTGCTTAGGAAACTACTCATCAGTAAAAGATTAACAGTAGGAAATAGATCTGAGTCATAGGAGTAATGTCAACAGAGTGCACGACACTGCTATT
The DNA here is from genome assembly GCA_019843965.1 of Rhynchomys soricoides. Taxonomy (NCBI): domain Eukaryota; kingdom Metazoa; phylum Chordata; class Mammalia; order Rodentia; family Muridae; genus Rhynchomys; species Rhynchomys soricoides. The sequence continues at coordinate 692,822 of JADRCH010000199.1, forward strand.
AGTACTTGCTGTGAGTGAACTTACACGATCCTGCCAATAGCCCAGGGAAGTAGTGAGGCTATTACCTCAGCTGTAGGATTAGCAGACTAAAGCCTAAGGGGCATTTGGTGGCATGTTCAGGAACTAGAGCCAATGCCACAGTAGGGCTTTGGGGCCAAGCCAGACTGGGCTGGCTTCATGTCTGGGCTCATGATGGTTAATTTGTTCCATTGATTAATATTAAATGGATCATTTGTACAGTTTTCTGCTCAGAGTAAAGCCCTTTGCTAATCCTTAAGTTTCAGCCAAGAGGTATTTATTTAGTGTTGGTGCAGGGTGGAAAGTAACCAGAGCAGTCTTAGTAAAAAGCAATTATGACTTCATTTGAAATTCAAGTATTATTAAGCGTTGTTGATTTTCTTTTCAGTTGAAATAACCTTCCCATGGGGTCTATCGGTCATTGTCTTTCAGCAGTTATTTGTCAATGGCAAATAAATCCTATTGAATTAATCCATGCCCTGCCGTCAATGAAAAGAAATCTATTCTTCATGAATTGTCTCTTAGATGGAAAAGGTCAAATCACATGGCATCCACTGATTTCACCCAAAGGTTTCAGGACAAAGCAGAGCCATTGGATGCCACTTAGTGAACCTCTAAGAACACAGAGAAACAACAGAAAGATAACTGTAATAAAAAGGAAAAACAGATTGATACCAATAGCTGGGCATTGCCCAGAGATCACCCTGTACTGAGCCTGAGGGACATCCTGTCATGCTATTGGTCACTCATTCAGCATGGCCCTAGGAAGAAATTTAATGTAAACACATTGCCTGGATTTGTGGAATTCAAAGCAGTTTTGTTCCCACGTCGTTCGGGTCTGGGTCCAGAAACCACCGTTTCCTAGTCAATACACTGTCTGTGTGAAGCTGGATCATTCTTTGGAGTTCATTCTCTGGCTCTATGCACCCCTGAAAATGTAGACACCAGTGAGGAGAAGTTCTGAAATTGTTGACAGCTTTATGATGCCATGATACAGGTTCACACTGCTGCTATGCCAGAGATATATGTTCACACTGCTGCAATGCTGAGGAAATGTTCACACTGATGCTATCCAGGGCTGCTATTCATGGGAAATGTTCACACTGCTGCTATGCTGGGGAAATGTTCACACTGCT
>JADRCH010000199.1:693985-729350 GCA_019843965.1 Rhynchomys soricoides
CTGCTATGCTGGGGAAATGTTCACACTGTTGCTATGCTGGGGAAATGTTCACACTGCTGCTATCCAGGGGCTGCTAATAAAGGAAGCCAGCTATGCCTGTCCTCTTGAATATCCTAGAAGTTGACTCAGCTAAAACTGTTGCTTAAATTTTATCTGATATGTGGTTGTTTTTCATTTCCTCTGTGCAGGTTTGATGAGGAACTGAGGGAAGGGCTCTGTGTTAATCTCCCAGAGTGTAACAGACCACAGTACCGTCCCCTACTCTCATGTACCGAGACTGACAGTGAAAACCTCAAGCCTGGGCAGTTCTCAGCCTTCTGCTTTCACTGAATGTCCAAGCATTCTTACACTATATTTTATTTATAAATTACACATCAGAAGAAATCAGCAATGGTGATGATTCCATAGGAAATTATAAAATACAAAATAAAAGTTTAGAGCCATTACCCAATAAAGTAAGGATCGCTTGAATGTGAGAACCATGGTGCTATACAGTCTGGTGGCTGATACCACTCTGATATGAATGGAGAGGAGGAAGCAGTGGACACAGTAGATATGAGAGGTGAAGGAAGAAACATCGATTGTTCTAGGGGATGGAGCTGGATGGTATAATATTTCATCGCACAGTGGAGACAGGCTGAGTGACTGAGGACTTACAAATTGACTCTTCAAAAGTTATCTATTATCATTGTGAGTGTGTGCATCATGCATATGTGTGGGTGTGCATACCATGGAACATGTATGGAGGCCAGAGGGCAAGTTTTGCAGTCAGTTCTCCAGCCACCTTTACACAGCCTTTGGGGATTGAACTGTGGTCCCCAGGAGTGCATAGCAAATGCCTTCACCAACTGGGCCCCAGTGCGTACTTCCTTATAGAATTCTTAAGAGATTGGGTTACTACAGGTAGCTGAAAATGCAGAAAGTAAAATTGCCAGTAAGAGAAGACGACTACTGTGCCACCATCATGGTGATGTCAGCAGATCAGGATGTACCTCTCAGCCATGGCTCCAGCACCATTTGTGCCTGCCTGCCTTCTGACAAGCTTCCTACCATGATCATCATGGACTAACCCTCCAAAGCTATGCAAGCCCCCAACTGAATAGTTCCTTTTATAAATTGCCTTAGTTATGGTATTTTGTCACAACAACAAACAAACACCAGAAACGTAGACAGCCGAGTCTAAACTTGGCCACATTCGAATGGATGTATGTGAAGTGTCTGTGAAGGGCTCACCTCAGCCCCTCACTACTGCCCTACGCACTCAGCTCCCATGACTGCCACAGGTTAAGTAGGGAGCTCCAAGTCTGCCATTAAGGCAAGTCCTTTCCTGCTCACCCTGGCAGGAAAGTGGCAATTTGCGGTAACTCTGCTAGTGTTTGCTTACTTTTTTGTGATTCAAATGAACTCTTCATCAAAGGTGCAAAATAACTGAAGTTTAGAAAATCTCACGATTATGCTGAAGGAAGAAAATATTTTCTGTTATTAATAATTTAGAAACACTCAAGTCTGTAAGCAGTGTCATGTAAGCCAAGAACAATAGGAAATGCTCAACAACCCTTCCTATTTTAAGGTTTCTGGTTCTTCCTGGTGGTGCTCGAAGCACCTGGAGGTGATTATCTCCAGCACAAGTCTACACACGCAGAGAAGAGAAAAACCGAGGGAAGATTCTGATCCATACTGGAATTTGTACAATTACTCTGCAGTGATTATATTTTTAAACCAGTGTTGAAAGCCTTTCTTTGGTATTTTGTATTCAAACATCAGAGAATGTGCCTATCGATTTCCCAGAGGAAAAGGATTTCATGTTGGTGGTGTCCTTTTTTCTCATTGATTTATTTAGTTTTTCACTCTACATCTTACCACAGTCCCTTTCCTCCTCTCTAGTCACAAGCCCCTTCCTCTATTACTCCCTTTCCTTCTCCTCAGAGAAGGTGAAGCTCCCCAAGGGTTCCAACCCATTCTGACACATCAAATCACAGGAATCACATTCTCTCCAATGGAGGCCCAATAAAGCAGCCTCACTAGGGGAGGAGATCCAAAGTGAGAATCCACTTCTGCTCCAACTTCTAGGAGACTCAAATGAAGAGCAAACTGCACATTTGCTACAAATATTTTGGGGGCCCAGGTCCAGCCTCTGCATGCTCTTTGCTTAGTGGTTTAATCTCCATGGCCTAGGTCAGTTGACTCTGTAGGTCTTCTTATGCTAGGTTACTGTCTGCAAGTGTAGCAGAGTATCAGTAATAGTGTCAGGCATTGGTGCCTGCCCATGGGATGGGTCTCAAGTTGGACCAGTCATTGGTTGGCCATTCCCTCAATCTCTGCTCCATCCCAGTACATCTTGTAAGCAGGACAAATTTTGGGTCAAAGGTTTTATGGGTGGATTGGTGTCCCCCTCCCCCCCCCGGAAGTTTTGGCTGACTGTAGGAGGTGGCCACTTCAGTTTCCTTATCTCCAGCTGCCAGGAGTCTGAGCTAGGGTCAAGCTTCTGCGGGGCAAAGAACACCATCAAATAAGTGTTTAAAACAGGGAAAGAATGGGAAAAGATCTATGTCTGACAGAGAACTAGTATCTAAAATAAATATAGAATTCAAGAAATTAGACATCAACAAACCAAATCACCCAAATAAAACTGGGGTACAGAGCTAAATGGAGAATTCTCAACAGAGGAATCACAAATGGCCAAGAAGCACTTAAAGAGATGTTCAGCATCCTTATTCATCAGGTAAATGCAAATCAAAATGACTCTGAGATTCCATTTTACACTTGTAAGAATGGCTACGTTAAAAAACACAAGAGACAGAACATGTTAGAGAGGATGTGAAGCAAGGTGACCATTCCTCCATTGCGGGTGGGAGTGCAAACTTGCACACTCACTTTGGAAATCAATTTGGTGGTTTCTCAGAAAATTGAGAATAGCTTTACCTCAAGTCCCAGATCTACCACTCCTGGGCATATACCCAAAAGATGCCTCACCATACCACAAGGGGACTTGCTCAACCATGTTCATAGCAGCTTTATTTGTAATAGCCAGAAACTAAAAACAACTTAGATGTTCCTCAACTGAAGAATGGATAAAGAAATTGTGGCATATTTACACAATGGAATAGTATTCAGCTATTAAAAACAAAGATATCATGAAATTTTCAGAAAAATGAATGGAACTAGAAAATATCCTGAGCAAGGTAACTGAGACCCAGAAAGACACACATCGTATGTACTCACTGATAAGTGGACATTAGCCATCAAGTACAGTATAACCATGTTGCAATCCAAAGAAACTCAGTAACATGGAAGACCCTAGGGAGGATGCTTGATTCTCACTCAGAAGGAGAAATAAAATAGACATTGGAGATGGATGGAGGGATGGAACTGGGTGGGAGAGGGGGTAGGGAGAGGAATAGAGGTGAGGATTAGGTCTTGAGTTGGGGAGGGGGGGAACAGAAATAGGTTGGGCAGCCTCTCTGGGATTAGCCTGAGAACTGAGACAGAGAAGGCTTCTGGAAGTCTGTGTAGGTGACTCTAAATGATGTCAACTTCTTAAGAGATGGTCAGCCAATGTCCAGCAGGCAGCCTCTAGCCTTTGGGCCACTCTGTCTTTTGTGGGTGTCTGTCTCCAAATGTTCTATTTTTTATAAAACCAGGAAAGAAGCAGTGCTGCTATCAGGGTGGGAGTCTGCCCCCTAGGAACCATGGACACTTCAGAGTTTACATCAAATGCGTAGTGTATAGATAAACCAAAGCCCCAACACACATATTAAGACGGAGCTTGATTCTAGATGGAAGTCTCATACCCCAACCTCTTTCCCCCCCCAGTCCCAGAAAACCAATAATTTACTTTCCATTTCTAAAGAACTGCCTGATATGGATGACTTTATAAATGAAGTGTATAATCAATGGTGATTTTTTGAGACTTCATTTTGTACTGGAATTCTTCATGCATGTCTTGTTATATTCTGGCCTCCGTGCTAGTGCATTCTGTCCACATAAGATGTACCATCTTTCTTCCCAGGCACAGAACACTCCCAATGACTGTCTTGAGCCTTAAACGTTCCAGGAGATTCTCCAAGCCACACTTCTCATTATGCTAGAGATGCAGGGGATAACTGTTGCTAATTTATTTTAAAAGTTTTATATTGAGATATTTGATTGACATATGCTGACCAGGTGCTCTAGGTAGACAAAGTGATGATTTTCATGCTTTGAGTATTAATGATCACACGTCAGCTGATGAGTACATATGTTATTCATGAAGTTACTATTGTGTATATGGGTACTGATGAAATCAAGTCTCTGAGCAGTCTACCAGGAAACAATATAATAATGTTCAAAATAGCTCTGTATGTGTATAAAGGTTTGATTTTTTTAAAATCTGTTTTTAGTTATACATTATCTTTAGAAGAACCGGGGGGACGTTGAGGGAGGTACTGTTGAATTTCATTAGGAAGGACGATCTTTAAAATGTAAAGTGTATCTTTTTTTTTCTTTTTTTTTTTTTTTTTGAGGAAAGTATGGTGCAGATAATTTACTGTTTTTAAAAGTATATAAGCACTTTTCTGACTTCTGGATAATCTAAGGGAGATGCCCTAGTCTCATGACTGTCCCCTAGAAGATGGGACCACCTTATGATGAGAATGTTTTATAATGAGGTCCTTCTGGCCCTTTGAAACCATATACTTTTCAGTAGAGCAAAGGCAAGACCTGGCACAGCTTTGAATAACTCAGGAATGGACAATGACTAGTTGTGATTGGTAGGCACGAGGTTAGGATTTCACGCTCCATCACCAATCCTGTGCAGGGAATTCAGGCTAATGAACAAGCCTGGAATTCAAACTGACATTTCTTTAAATGCAATGGATTCCAGCTCATGACAAATATGCTGTCATCCTGAAGAAATCACTCTGTCCTGATGGATGACTCTTGGGGTCATTTGCTCACCAGTAACTAAGCTATGACAGGGATGCATCCTTCACTAACAAGCAAGAAAGATGGTTATTGGGATAGATGATAGTCCCTCCTCTGAAACCATGTGCCTTTTATTCAACATAAATTCAACATACACTGCAAATCCAGGCCTTAAGGAACAAGAACTTATCAGCAGAGATGGGCTCTGGCCACTGCGCTGTTCATTTTCTACAAAGCTTAGATTTACAGATTCTTTCACAGACATTCCACTGCCCACAGTACACCTACAGAAATAAAATAAAAGGTTTATTTTTATATCTATCATGTGTTTTACCCCATCAAGAAATGCTAATGCAAGATGATACTCTTTGTCGTGGTAATTATTTGTGTAAGAAGTGTGTACAAGTTGAGTGATGCAGATTCAATTCTCTTTAAAGTGGACTATGAGAGGATTTAGTTTTGAGGGCAATCATAGGCGAGGGATGACTCTGGACTGGGTCAAGGAGACACAAAGATGTGCTTGAGACCCAGTAAGGTTCTCAGAAACTCTAGTCTGGCATTCCAAAGATAAGATGATCCTTCGAGTTGCCCCAAGATGAAAATAGCAGAATCACACATTTATTACTCTACAGTAAACAGTCATGCAGGGTTAATATTCCCTGAAATAAACAGATCTCATCCTGAGCAATCCTTAAAGATAGTTGATGATGGAAAGATGCCTTCCTGCTCAGCAGAAAGATGGAACATGGCCTGGAAAAGTCATCATCAGGAAGGAATCTTAGTGACAATTGGCCATATACACTAAAACGTGTGACCCTGGAGAGGTTCTGAATCTCCACACAGCCTCAGTCTCATCATTGAAGACTAGAAGATCATGATGTCTAATGTATAGGGAAATGTATCCTGAATGACAGAATGTCTTTGAAATGATCAGCTTAATAAGTAGAGATCTCTCTCCCAGCATTGAGTCCCCAAAAGAAGGGGCAGCTAGGAGAGCTCCATTGGTGTAGATTCTCTAGTCCTCCCCTTCAAAAGAGAATGATGAAAGCAAAGTACTTCTTCAACAACAAAGATCATATCACTTGTTAGACTTCTTTCCTTAGCAGGATGTTGGACCCTTGTTCTCTGGTATGCTTCATGCATTTACTGTTGTAGACCTTGCACACTCATTTTCACAACTGTTACACCAATTTCCCACAAACCAAGTGATTTCAAATAACACAATCACCATTTTATAGTTGAGAGGGAGAATTCCAGAATCACCTCCTAGGGATACATTCAAAGTGGTAGTTGACTGCTTTCCATGGCAGCTATGGAGGATGCAGAGAACACTTGCCTTTGTGTCTTCTACGGGCTGTCCTCACTTGGTAGCCCCCAGTCTTCATCCCACTAACTCTTGTCCACAATCATTCATATTGCAAAATTCATTCCTGTTATTCAAGGTAACACTCACAGGAACCATGGATTAGACCTAGCGATCTTTGGGGGCCACATTTAAGTCTGCCATATTTCCATCAATTTTTGTTTTGTGTGTGTGATGTGTGTATGTGTGTGTGTGTGTTGTATGTATGTGTGTGTGTGTATATGTGTATGGGGGTGTATTTGTATGTTCATTGTATGCATGTGGTATGTGTATGTGTGTGTACGTAATATGTGTATATATTGAAAAGACAGGGTAAATAACTCAATGAAAGAAACAAGCTATCCATTCATATGCTCGTTGGCACCGTGGCTGAGGCTAAGGTGTGGCTGCAGGGAATCATGACACGAGTGTTCAGGGTATGTATTGCATGACAATTTCAGTTCCTTTGGGTATAGGGAAAAGACATGAATGTGGAAGGGGCGCCTTTAAAGAAATAGGTCAGCAAAAGGGTGAAATAGGTCAGCAAAAGGGTGAAATAGGTCAGCAAAAGGGTGAAATGGGTCAGCAAAAGGGTGAGGGGGTAGAAGGGATAATTATGGGAGGTGGATAGAATTAATAATTATGTTTTATAGACAAATAAAAATGTCACCACAAAACACATTACCTTGTATCATCAATATATGCTAATGTATTAGAAAATCAAAAGAAGCATTCAAAATTAAAGAAAAGAAAAATAAAGCAAATTGAATCCACAAACTCTTGGCTATACTGAGAGACATGTTAGAAGAAAGAAGACCAGAGACAGCTTAGCAAAAATGTAATGGCAGATGATCACCATGTTGCTGTCCTTCCAGTGATGTTGTGTCCATGGTCTGTGGCAGAGTGATACATAGCCATATATCCCGGTACAAAGCATGAATTGGTAGAGAAAGGAAGAGGTAGAGAGAGAGCTGACATTTAATAAAGTGACACCTGGCTGATGGAGAATTGTCTGGATGTTCGTTGTAGATTTTGCCTTACTTTGAACACACTTCAGATTCCTCCTCAGCTCATGCACTTTCTGCCGAATCTTCCAAAAATCTGTAATAGCAAGAATCAGGCAGATGCAAGTTCTGGCTTCTTGAGCTTCTCTTCCAACTGGGCTGTCTTGATTGAATCAATCTTTACCTTTACACAGTGGCACCAGGCTTACTACCCCCCAAGCTGAGAAATCTGAACATAGATTCAATGGAGCATGTTTCAGAGTGTTTCCTGTCTTTGTTCCCCCCAGACTTCGGAAGAAACACTGAGGTATAACCCTCATGAGATAGAGCAAGTAAGTCATGTATGATGGACTCATAAGCTTCATTGTGAGGCCACAGGAACTCATCACCAGTGACTTGTCTTAGGACAGAAGACTAAGCTAAGGCCTATGAAGCACCCAGTAGTGTTCTTGTAGCAATATAGATTTAGCAATAGGATGTTGAAAAGACTCATCCAGATCTTTACAAGAGGGCTTGATGGAGCTGGACCACAAAGCTGATATTCTTTTCATTCTGTGGTCAGTCATCCTTTATCAGAAATGGGTCCCATAGACTCAAAACTGTCTCACTGGATTATTGTTATCTGTAACACTTTTCCCTAACAACAAAGTAATAGCCATTAACAATCCAAATGGTGTGTTATCATTATTGAAGCTATCAAAATGGCCCAGTAGGCAAACATAAATTTTCCAAGCCTAATGAACTGAGCTTGAACCTCAGGACCCATATGGTAGGAGAGAACAAACGCCTTCCTGCAAGTTGTCCTCTGACCCCTGTGCTCACATTGTGGTTGTATATGCATGCATATACATTACACACACACACACACACACACACACACACACACAAATGTAATTTTAAAAAACAATGTAATTATTAGTTTATATTTAAACAATAGAAAGTGTAAGATTTTGAGTTTGACACTAACAAGATTTGAGTGTGTGGTCAGCGAAGCGACTGTATAGAGACCAACACACAGAAGACACCCAGGTGGTCTCTCCACCATTCTTTGTTCAATGGCACACATGACTCACATGGTATTCAGTCTCTCAGACCCAACCCCACTCTAGTCCCAGAGCCAATGAAAACAAAACTCAGCGTATACTTCTGAAAATGTTGATTAACTTTAGTTCTGTCTGAGTGTTTGGTTCATCTGCAGCAAGTATGATGAAGAGAAACTTCAAGTTAAGTCTGTGCTTGCAAACTAAATTCCAGGATGGATGCTCACCTCTGTCAATGTTTATAGAGAGGAGCAATTAACCTTTATAACCATGCATTTACTAAATGCTTAAAATATCTCGGCCCTAAATCCACAAATACATAATGATTGCTTTCTAATACATCTTTCAGTAAGAATTGCCAACCCCGCACAGGTTTTTCGACAATATTTTCTTTTTGGCAAGAAGTTACTTTCACCTAAAATCACTGATGATGTGATCTGTCCCAATATTGTTTACTGCTTTGCTTCTGTGGCTCATGGAAAGCACTATTTATTTGAATAGTTCTACTATGTCCAATTCTTTTCCTACAGAAGAATTTTCTTTCTGTGTACTACATGGACTCACCTCTGACCTTTCACTGAGGTAAGAATTATACTGCATATTTTAGCTGGCTTATGTGGCTAGCAAGATTGTTACTCTGCTCCTGCTCCTGGTCTACATACCATTCATAAACCTGTGTGGAAGTGGGATGCATTTCCATTTTTATTACACGCCCACTGCATCCTTGCTGCTGGAGGGCAATCACTCATTTGGGAAGGGTGCTGGAAGACGCTACCTATAATAAATACGTCTCATCAGTAGGCTCTCTATAAATATCTGTTCTCAAGGTGCTTATTTAAAGTGCCCCACACTGGGGTATGACTGCTATTTTCATCAGTTGGTGTTGAGCTTTGTCAGCCATGGTGTTCCAAACTCAATGTCAAACAATTCCTTTTTTCCAAAACACTAATCTCATGCTCCCGATACCAATAAGAATAACAAGGAACTTGAAAATTCTACAACAGTATTATGTGGTGCACATTAAAACGAATAGGATTTACATAAGTAGAAAGACAAATGATTCTAATTAAGGGGTTTTCATTTCAATTTGACAAGAAAATGTTGATAGGAAGAAGAAACGAGAAAGAATTACAGAAAATATCTGTTTGCCTGATAGGCTTGACATGATTTCTGAAGCTCCAGTTCAATCCAGCCTGACATGGTATGGCACGTTAGGATGCCTCCCATTGGGGCTACTTAACTCCTTGGTGTTGGATGATATGAGCAAGTTACTTGGTTATCATTATCTGATATGAGTTCTCACCAACCAGATTCCAATACAGGTCCCAGTGAGATTGCAAAGGTGTCTCCAGACATTGGCACGTGTTGCTTGGGAGCCCAGAGAAGTCTCAACTGACAACATGCATGCTTCTGCTTTCTCTTCAGGATATGAAACTGCAAGCAGAGAGGACACTGTTAGCCTAAGTGACTGCATGCATGTCCAAGGTCACATTCATAAGAAAAGACAATTCTTGTATTAGTAGATTTCCCCTTAGACTTATTAACTTGAACAAAAACCACCTTTTCAGTGTCTGTGGACCAGGAGATCCTGCATGATAGCATCATGTGGGTGCTGCTGTTGTAGGAACTCATCCAGGACACCGGTTGTATTAAGTTGCACTGAAAGAACCTTGCACCAGTTGCATTGAAGCAGACTTTGTGAAGTGTCCTCAAACTTCACACACTAAAGCTTTAATTGCTGTTGAGCTGTGGGTCTCAGGCCTTGGGTCATGTTGGCTTCTCCATAGAGGCTCTCCTACAACATGGCAGGTGGTATTATTGAGAAGAACCTGACTCAGAGCTACAGAAAGCTCCCAGGGTGGAAGATGTTCTCTATCCATCTTGCTCAAGGTTTTATGTTTACTCAAACAAATCACTACACTTTCTGGAGGGCTTACATAAGGATAAATACATGTAGAGACAAGTCCCTCTGGGGCCATTACAAGAAATACCCACCTAGGCTCCTCCATAAAGCAACCCTTTTTCTTGAAAAGTGAACAGATTATCTTTGGTCTTGATGGACACAGCTCCATAATCTTTTCTTACTGTCAGTGCTCTGTGGAAGCATCATTTCTTCTGAGACCATGATCTAACCCAGTGGTTCTCAACCTGTGGATTATGACCCTTTTGGGGGTCTCATATCATATATCTTGTTTATCAGATATTTACATAACAATTCAGAGCAGTAGCAAAATTGCAGTTATGAAGTGGCAATGAAAATAATTTTATAGTTGGGATCACCCCAAAATGAGGAACTATGTTAAAGGGTCAGAGCATTAAGAAGGCTGTGAAACACTAATTCTAAACAATTGCTCCAGTACTCAGCCAAGCTCTATCACATCTCTTCTCTACCTGAAAAAACATACAGTGAATCTCTGGAATTGCTGTCCATGGTCTGTGGTGGAGATCCACCTTCCACTTGCTGGAACAGTGGGGAAGAACATGTTGTTCATAAGTACAGCACCGAAGGCCTTAGCAGGCCAGGTGATGCCCTGTGGTTAAAGCTTCAGTTCCCAGTCAGGCTTCTGTTATCCTGCTGGCCTGGGAGCTGGGGTTTGTTTGTCTGTCCTTACTATTATTTTTCCTAGATGAGAGCTGATGCTACCAATGTCTTAAGGAAACTGATGGGATGAATTGTAGAGATTCATACAATGTAGAATAGATGGGTTTTATTTTGTTTTGCTTCTATCACTGACTGACATCAAGGAACAATTGTTAATGGAACTGCAGAGGTACAGTGGGTGTGGTGAAATCTACTAATGCAAAAACTGTCTTTTCTTTGTGCGCTTGAATGTGCATGCTAGCTTACCTTAGGGTGACAGTGTCCTTTCTCCCCAAAGTTTCATATCCCTGAAGTGGGTTTATTTGGCTTATACTTTCCTATCACTGTTCATCACTGAAGGAAGTCAGGACAGGAACTCAAACAGGGCAGGAACGAGGAGACAAGAGCTTCTGTAGAGGCCATGGAGGACCTCTGCTTAGTGGCTTGCTCTCTATGGCTTTCTTATAGGACTCAGGACCACCGTCCTGGTGAAGGCACTACCACCAATGGGCTGGGTCTTCACCCACCAATCACTAATTAAGAAAATGCCTTAGAGATGAATCTCATGAAGGCATTTTCTCAGTTAAGGTTTCCTCCTTGCTGAGAACAGCTAACTCTTGCTTGTATCAAGCTGACATAAACTAAACAGCACAGTAGGGCTCAATATTCTTGTTGAGTTCCTTGTTATTTATTAATTAATTAATTTATTTATTCTTCTCTTATATATCACATCCTGACTGCAGTCACCCCTCCCTCCACTTCTCCCCAGTCACTTGCTCTCTCTCAGATCTACTGTTCTCTTTCCCTTCAGACAAAAAAAAAAAAAAAAAAAAAAAAGCAGCATTTTAACCAAGAGCTGAGTCATTCAGGGAAAACCCCCGAGTTTCAAATGTCTGACTTAGAATGAGGTTTTGACTAATGGTGTGCTTTAATTTGGGGACAGCCTGTAAGAGTTAGATCAGCTTCCTTGTACTTGTTAATGGTTTTAGCTAGACTTCCTGGCAGAATCATCATTTCAGTCAGACTCCTGGAGCAGGAAACAAGCATCCAGGATCTTGTTCTCATCAGTCCTTGGGATCATTAGAGGCAGTGGCCTAAGTTCAACTGGCCTGATGTTTTCCTAGGTTTGCAATGGCTGAGGAGCCATATGGATGAGGTAATTTCAAGGCCACACTGATAAAATTCAGTGCTATCCATCTTTTTTAAAATAGCAATGTTGTGGGGGGAACTCACACAGTAAAGTAGAAAAGAATTTCTAAAACAAGCCCATAAATCTTCTTTGTTATTTAGAAAGGGGTGCTCATCCCTATGCAGAGGCAGACGTAAGATATGTACCTTGCCAGATGATTTTTCCTTGGCTTACTAGTCACAGTGAAAAGTCAAGCAATGTTTTTCTTAAAAGGAGCTAGAAATGGTCGGAGAGTTCTAGGGACCAATACAATCTGAAAACAGGTAAGCAAAAGAGAAGAATCAAGCATGAGGTTTGTTTTATTACATGGTTGGTAGCATGGCTAACCAAGTAGTAGAAAGAAGCAGGTTTTATTTATAGAGTTCCAGACAATACATAAAGACTAGAGTAGAAATCCAGCTTCAGGGGATTAGCAGATCTCATCAGTGCATCAAGTACAGCTTGCCTGCTTGAAAGCAGAAACTCAATCACAGGCAGTCTTCATGAAGACTATAGGGCTGTCACAAAAGCCATCCTCCCCCAAACCAAAATGACACTGAGGGAGATAATCCAGATGCATTTGTCTATAAAAGGGGAATGAAGAGGAAAGAAAAGATGTAAACCACAGAATACTCATGAACACAGCACCAGACAAACAGACCCAAATGCTTTATGGGAAAAAAACTATATAGAGAGAAAATAGTGATTATTAATGGAGACACAAGAGTTTCATAACCTAATTATTATGTGTGGGCCTTTTTCCATACCCAGATTCGCACAAGTTATGAAAAATATAAAGGAGGATGCTGGGATATAAGACAGTGCTGTGAGTATGGGCCATATGTACTTGAAATGAATAATACTGCTAGAGAAACTGTAAATTTAGGATGGGATAAAAGAAATGGATGAAAACGCTGTAGTGATGGTGAAGAAGATAACTCACTTGTGAAGTTGATTCTGACATCAGCTCATGAGTCAGGGACGAAAGAAACATGATCTTCAAATAACATGAGCTGGAGATGACCTGGAGGGAGTTAAACATACAAGAAGGTGACCCAGAAGGAACAAAACATACAAGAAGGTGACCCAGAGGGGCTAAACATACAAGGAGGTGACCCAGAGGGAGCTAAACATAGGACTAGCATGATACAGACTGAGGAAATGAAGTTTTGAGGACTGGTGTGACTGAACACATAGAATTGAAGCAGCTAAAATCTGGTATCAGAAATCAGAAGAGTCAACACACAGTTCAATATATGCATGTTTGAAACATTTCAAAGTCAACAGTTAAAGTGTAAACAAACATAAACGTATAAGAGCCATTAAGTGGGTCCCTCTGCTTTCAAAGTCAACTCCACATTTACAAGGACAAATGAAAAGTGAACTTGCTCAGGCACCTGAATATGATCTAAAGTAAAGGTCCTCAAATGATAATTGGACCTTATAGTCCATAATGATAGGGTAACTTTCCACTTGGCTCAAGAGCTAGAAGTAGTATAGAAAGAGTAGTCTGTTGAAATCAAAACACTTGTAATGATTTCCAGTTGTTAAATATTCTCTTGAATAAGGTTGTATAGCTCCAAATTAAAAGTAATGTACATTAAGAGATAATACAACAAATCAAACACTGAAAACTCATCATGTCTTGTCTATATCTTGTACTCCCCATTTTCTACATAGTTAAAGTTGCTCACATCTGCTGTGTGCATGTTTGGTGACAGTTCGTTGAAGGGTGTACAGTGATGTGCCATGTATGTATCTCTTTATATATCCATAGTCAATAGTATCATGTCATGAGAAATCAGTCATTTAGTTCTAGAGTGAGTAAATATTAGCCAAAGAGATTGTCCTTAGTAAACCAAGTGGAATAAGTCAGTAAGTTCTATCTTCAAGTTTCCACCTTGAGTACCTCTTTCAACTTTCCTCAGTGATGAAGTGTAATCTGAAAGTTGTAAGAAGAAATAAACCTTTTCTACCCAAGTTGTTCTTGGTTGTGGTTCTTTATCACAACAAAGATAGAATGAAGTCAAAAATGATGGGAGCAGGAATGAGGTACCTGACCCAATTCTATAGTGACCGTACTTTGTGAAGGATTATGGAATTTTGGATTAGAAAAGCCACTGAGTTTTCAGAGCTTAATGGGGCGATGTGGAACTTAGAAGATAATACTGAGAGTGGTGCAGATGATCTAAGCCTGGTTTGGGAAGTTTTGGAGGAAAGCAAAGACTCTACTGGAGCCATTCATGTGATATTTTGGATAAGAATCTCTGGTTCCAGTAGGCTGGTAGTGAAGGTCCAGCTGTAATTATGAAAAGATCAGCCCACTGAAATGAAACCTTTGCTTTACCTGGGTAATCAATCCTGGTTCACTGGGGCTGCGAAATTAGCTAAGATTAAAAAGAGATCAGCAGTATTGAGGTAAATCTACTGGGAATATCTCCTCAGCATCCATATACAGCATTGTGGTACAGAAGTGGTCAAGGCTGTGTTTCATGTTAGCTACTGAACTTGGTTGTGTTTAAGAGTTATCCTGCTATTACTGGTTTTGAAGGCAAAGGAGGTCATAGAAAGAAGCCAAGGCTTGGCACTATGTGGCAGGATTGGAGTCTCTGAAGAGAGACTAGGAGAGGCCACGAGTGCAGGTTCCCCCTCCATTGAAGTGGAGACTCCATCACACCAGTTACTAGTACCATGGGGTGGTTGCCAATGAGAGTAGCAGTTATGGAGTGGAGCTGCCTCAGCCCAGGAGACAGACTAGCTGCGTGTGCTGAGGACAGCAGAGCGGAAGTGGAGTCTAGTCCCTTGGAAGCCCACAGAATCAGGAGTGTATTCCAGACATCAAACACTGAATGTTTCACACTGTTGAATTTTACTTTTAATTTGATTTGATTGTGACTATACCCTGGTTCTTCTCTCTGGGGGTAATATAGTGGCTAACGTGGGTTGTTGTTGTTGTTGTTGTTGTTGTTGTTGTTTTAGTTTTATTTAACAAGAACCCACAGTTAGAAAGAGTTTGAATTTTTAGAGAGGCTTTAAATATTTTAAAGAGACTTTGACTTTTAAGAGATTTTTAAAGGCTGAGATCTTTAAAGTGATTTATGTCTTATAATGCGATATTAATATTATGAGATCTTGTGGATAAACAAGAAGGGGAAGGTTACGGATGAACAGATTACTGTTTGTGTGTCAAATTGTCAAGGGGTCAGCTGTCCTGATGGTTGTTTGGTCAACTTGATACAAGCTAAGGTTATTTGGGAAGAAGAACTTCAATTGAGAAGATACAATCATCACATTGGCCTGTAAGCAAATCTCTGGGGGAATTCTCCTCGTTAATGATTGATATGAGAAGGCCCAGCTCTGTGTGGATGGTGCTACCACTGGGAAGGCGTATATAAAGAAAGTACACTGAGCAAACCATGGAGAACAAGCTGGTAATCAATGTTCTTTCACACTCTCTGCTCTGTTCCTGCCTTGAGTTTCCTCTCTGGCTTCCCTCAGTGATGGAGTCAGATCTGAGAATTGTAAGAAGAAACAAACCCTTTTCTCCCCAAGTTACTTGAAGCCATAGTCATTTTTCTTCACAGTAATAGAAACGCTAACTGAAACAGAGCAACTACTATGGAGCTGGTCATTTAAAGGCCCATCCTTTGACATTACCATGTTTATATGTATATATTTACATATCTCTTCCCTCATTTGTGGCCTCCTAGGGTATAAGGAATGAACTCATGTGTCCACTCCAAGCTCATGAAAGCAGCTGAAGCATTTGGTTGACTGACAAATGGTTCTATTTCCATTTATTGTATTTCTCAAGTACAGTCACCATTTTGCCAGTTTGTATGGAAATAAGGAAAATTGAGATATTTTCTCTTCCATCAAAGAGTACTAGACCCAACTGGGACACCCATAATAGATTGCATAATAGTATCAATTACATATCTAGCACCCCTTGTTTTCTAAAGAAATAATAAGTGAGAAAACCAGGGATGGAAGGGCATTTAGAGGAAAAATAATAATTTCCTGGAGAGATGGCACCAACTTCACGTCCGTGCTTGGGAGGTCAGTAGGCACCAGGCGCTGTGCTAATAATGTGGAGAGATGGCACCAACTTCACATCCGTGCTTGGGAGGTCAGTAGGCACCAGGCGCTGTGCTAATAATGAACACAGAAGAGTTCAGTTAGAAATGAAGGAACACACTGTGTGGATAGCATCATTCCCATTCCCAGGAAATGAAGGGACTCCAGAGAGCCATGAGTTCACCTTTTGGCTCCAGCATTTTTGCTCTCAGAACCTGTGACAATGGGAAGCAACGAGTAAGGAAAATATCATTAAGTTTTGAAAGATTTGGTATAATCTGAAGGGTTGAAGAAAATAAAGAGACTCTCCTAGGCAGGAGCAAGGCGTCAGGATGATGGGAGGCCCTGAACTGGTGAAGGTTAGGACTGGCTCGTGGTTGATGTATCTGTAGACAGTCTGAACAGACATCAGCTGAGAGTACTGTTCTTGAGTGATTTAAAATCCAGGCACAGAAAATTGGCTCTGAAATAGGAAACCATCTAAGTGCTTGAGCTACAGAGTGCTATAATTACAGACTTCAAAGAACATTCGAAAGTAGACCAGACGGTTAGAAAAGGCAAGAACGTAAGCAGATGTTGCCGGGGGAAGAAGGATACAGCAACATCAGACTCCAGCAGAATAACATGGGTTTTCTTTGGATTTGGCCGATTCTTTCCATAACACATTGCTCTCAGTCAGTGAGGATGAGAAAGTCAAAGTTCCTGTAATTGGACAGAGAGTGACTACTAGGTTGCCTTTCTTCTCATAAGCACAGCACAGTATAGGGCTTCTCTTCTGCCTTGCGGGAGACTGAACATGGTAGAAGGGCCTTAGAGCTGTTGACTCAGAAGAACTGCAACAAACCTACTCAGTGTGTTACCAGCACTGTCCCTAGCCCTTGCCCATGTGTCCCATAGGAGGGGCAACCATCCTATTGAGAGGCCATTCATATCAGGTGACATTTGAATTCATTTCTGGGTGTTTTCAAGTGGTATTGTATCCACAGAGAAGGCTCATTTCAAACAACATAGTTTTCATTTCCAGGGGAGGCTTACAGAAATTTAATTAAGGATCACACTGACCTCTGTGTCTCTGACTAGAAGAATTATTTAAACTCATTTGAAATCCTTTTTAATAGCAAAAGAGAGAATTGCCCACAAGCGTGATGAGTGGAATTTTCAGAAAGGTAAGTAGAAATTATGAATAACCATTCATAATAGTGAAATCACAGCTTATTCAGCTTCAAGAGTACTGAAGCTAAACTCTCTTTAGAACATAGTCAATAGAGAAGAAGACCAATGAGTCCAAATTTCTTTGCAGGCGAAGAAAGATGAATTTGCATCAAACATGAGCAGGAGGTTTTTAAATACATTGTTAAAACTATCAATGAGCACCATTATGTGTGTTTAGTCTGTGAAGAACGATTTTGCTTCTAAAGACACATTCAGCATCTGCACTCACAAACTGATCCAATAGCGATAGCTTCTCCTCATCGTTTCTAGCTTCAAATCAGCTGCTGTTTTATTCAGCAGAAAATATCACCATAGCCCACAATGCAAGCCTTTTGCTATCAGCTTCTGAGATCAATAATTAGGACAAAATTCCAGAGGGATATCTTCCCTCAAAGCTTTTCACCTTAGTATCTCTGGATTCTGAGAACATGATCAGTTTAGGAGATTTAGGCACAGGGACACAGAGGGGGTGAGATGCCCATTATCAAGCTTCTGAGCAGTGAGGCGATGAAATGAGAACCCCACCTCCAGCTAAAATGATGCCTCAATCAAACTGCTGGATATAGACCTTTGAAAAGGGAGTAGGAAGAAACCAAGGCCAGAGGGAACTGAGAATTGGCACAGTGTGAGGGATCTCCAGCACTCAGGACCACTTGGTAGAGAAGGGCTGGTACTGTTCGGGAGAAGAAGCAGAAGAAACTAGAGCCTCCTCGTTCTGGAGGACACAGGAAGGCTCTGGGTGCAGGGGATGGTTTCTGCCACTACAGACATGAGGAAGTAGTTCTGCAACAATGTTCAGTTCCGTTTACTATTTGAACAGAGGGATTTCCAACGTCTGATTCTCTGTAGTGATCTTCTGAACAATTCTTTTGAGATGTCAGTTGAACTCATCTCTTACCTGGTCTTCCTGCACTCTTTAGTGTCCATCCCATTGCCAGCTGCCTCTTGCTAAGCCCTTATCAAGTATTGCTCTTCCTACCAATCCCTCTGTGACTTCCTGTGCCAATGGGAACAAAAGTCTTTAGAGTATCCAAGTGCTCCGAGTGTTGTCTGTCATTGTTATAGCCTCTTCTCTTCTGCCAGCTCAGTCTGAATCCCTTCCTGATATCTTATACAAGACACATCCTCTCTGAGACACATGTCCTTATCTAGAGGTTCTCTCTCTCTCTCTCTCTCTCCATCTCTCTCTCTTTCTCTCTCCCTCTCTCTCTCTCTCTCTCTCTCTCTCTCTCTCTCTCTCACACACACACACACACACACACACACACACACACACACACATGCTTCCTCTCTTGCCCCTTCCTGCTTCTGTTTCATGTGTTTCATATTTTACTTCCTTTGTTCCTGCAAAGTTGATAATGACCACATGACCTAAACTTGCTAGCTTATAGTCTCCATCTACTGAGAATTGGACATCTTCTAAGGTGAATGGTGCCAGCTTACTGTTGAGCACATGCAGATGTGAATGAAACATGTCTGCTTTTTTAAAAAGGAGCCTTAACAAGGCCTTTATGTTCAGATATTATCTACATAAAATGATTTTCACTCTAGAAAAGGTCAGGCCCATGTACTAGAAGCAATGCTGTCAAATGCCCCCATGTGCCCAGCACCCAGCTCCACCAGTTAACCAATTATGAGGGTTTTATTTTATATGACCTCTCACCCATTTAGCTCTACCACACACATATTACATTTTCTATTTTTTAAATTTTCAGTTATTTCCTTTGTTGAGAGAGAGAAATATGATCAAAATACAATGTATAAAATTCTTCTTTATTAGCCAGCTAATTCGGTGGTCTACCATGTCTTTGGATCTGACGGACAGCACGAGAGTGATGCAGAAAATACAGATGTTCGGAGTTGGGCTGAGCTGCCTTGTTTTTTTTTTTTCAGAGAAAAGGAAAATATAGTTGGAGCGATGTTGGTCTTGTCAGAAGTTTCTGCTCCGGGATGTGATTACCTTCCCAGTTTATCAGCTGCTCTCTCCCTAGCGCTGTGTCACCCCCAGTCTCTCTTGTCATCCTATCTTGTGTAGTGCTGACAAAGCCATTCTAACCTGCATCACACCTATACTACCTACCGTTTGCTGAACCCGTGTTGAATCCCCTTCTCACCTGACTACCTGAGCAGGAGTGGGGTTCAGCCCTCTTGCATGAACACCCTTTGTGAACCAGGGATTTGGGTGTGGGGAGTCAAGAGGCACCTCTGCCTTAAACACTGTGAGGGTGGATGTGCATGCAGGGCCCACGGCTGGGTTGGGATGACTGCTCCCCTGCCCTGCCCTATCTCTACGGTGTAGTCGTCACTGCAGTTAATTACAACCATTTACGGGCTAATCTCCTCAGCAACTTCTCAAGAGGCTTTCAAGTCTTTCCCAGCCATATCTAAGGAATTACATTCTAACAAATGCATGTGCCACAAGGCTGAATGATGAAGCCTGCCGGGATGAACGTAAACATCTGGTCTCCATAGCCACATGGTTCTTTTCGATTGTTCTAACCATATGAAATCTTCATCAGGAAGGGAATCGGCTTCATCTGGCTCATTACACACACACCCATAATCCCAAATAGGCAGGCAGAAGGGGCAGAGTAGCTGCTGTTCTGTGGGTCGATGGTACTTCCTTTGGGACTGGCCAGCACTCCTTCGGGCTGTGAGTGTGGGCGCTGAGACCTTAGAGGCTAGTGTCAACTGCTAATGTGTAAGTTCATGAAGGTTCTCTGGATCCCCTGTGCCTCACTTTCCCTACCTGAGTGATTAGTGATACAGTACTGCTTCTTGTTTCTCATGGGGATGAAATGTAAACATGATCGTTAGCAGGATGAGTGAACATGGCAAGGGCTTGACATCTGCAGGAATCGTTCTCTTTCCCTGTGCCTATAGAAAGCAACCTCCATGAACACTTTGTCATGTGGAACAGCTCTGATTTGGTGAGAGTTGTTGATCCAAGGCCTGTAACATGGTCAGCATAAACCCCCTTGTGCCCTTTGTAGCTTCTGGCTATGAGCCTCTTTCTATATAATCAACCAAATGTCACTACATACAATGGGACTGACACCATCATCCAGCCCTTGGACATGAAAAAGCTCAGGTGACTACTTTTCATGACCCTTGATTTGTGTGTTTACTGTCCTCCTGTGTACTTGTCCTGACTTCTTGGCTCGGCCCTATGTGGACGTCCTCAACGATGTCAGGCTCCTCCTACCATCTGTCTCTTTGACCTTCTCAGCCACAAGACAGACATCCACACTCTTTAGCCATCCCCTTAGCACAGGGCTAAAATAGTAATCAATGTGTTTTTAGTTATTCAGCCTAAAAGTACGGTCTTTTCAAACCTGCAATAGGGTCTACACTGTGTAGCAAAAAATAATTCTGTGTCTAAGCTCCACTTTCAGTTTAGTGCAGCCAGTATGGACCCAGAAGGCATAGCCATTTCGAGTTGAGCATCTTTACCAAGTGGGCCCTGTTTTACAAAGCTGTA
This sequence comes from Rhynchomys soricoides, assembly GCA_019843965.1. Classification (NCBI taxonomy): domain Eukaryota; kingdom Metazoa; phylum Chordata; class Mammalia; order Rodentia; family Muridae; genus Rhynchomys; species Rhynchomys soricoides. The sequence goes on from JADRCH010000199.1 coordinate 714,793, forward strand.
TATAGAAGCCCAAGCTGCATCGTGAGATTTCTCCAGCGTATATACATAGTGGCCCTGAGTGAGGAAGCCCTACATAGTGTCCCTGAGACAGCCCTGGGGAAGCCCTTCTGCATTTACAGTGGAGGGAGCATAGGGTTTCCACATTTCCTGACTGTGGCCAATCAAATATCCTTCACCTTATCCATGGCAATACAGTCATTACATGAAATAAATCCCAATGAAGCTTGAAAAGTGGTTTTAACATCCTTAGACATTTCTCTCCCCATAGAGGAAGTTAGTCAGTATGTAAGACACTTGCAAATCCAAGTACCAATGTCTCCACACCACATAATTATGTTAATGACTTTAAATGATCGGTAATATTTACAATAATTTAAATATCATAGGAAATTGTATGTCTCATTTTAAGTAAGTATACAAAGAAGATTTTGATAATTTCTAAGCAAAAAAATTATTTCAAGTAATATATTCAATGACTAACACATGGTTAAGTCATATTAAGAATTACTCATTATCATACAAATTATTTTAAACCCGTCAATTATAAAATCAGAGAGGTTGGCTAACCAAGAGCAACTAAATTAAGTCTACTAGAATTGATATTTCTAACATCTCTTCTACAGTTTAGAAAATAATCAAATAAAATGAAACAAATACACAGTATTTATTTGAAAATCAACTTAACTACTCACTATTAATTTCCCCTGCATTGGAAATGCCTGTATTTTGCAGAAAAACACCATTTTACCAATAACAGATTAGTTTACAATTCATAATGTATCATTTGGAATCAATGCATCTATTCCCACAAAACAGAATATTCTGATTTTTTTTTAATGTGTAAGGCTCAAAAGAGAGGAAGAATCCCTCACAGAAACACCAAGTCCTGTAAACCACAGTTGACTGAGAAGCTGGCAGCTGGTTGTATAAGACATTTAATTGCAATTGTGTACAGTTTCAACTTGGATCTGTCTTGAAGACAGAATACAAATAGCAGAATTAAGTCACCTATTTTGTGAGCTTCATTTGCTCTGAGAGCGATAAAGTGGATTGAGGACTAGAAAGCCAGTCGGCGGCCGTAGAATGGGAACAGAGACCGCACATCACACTGGGGGTGGTCCCCATGTGTGAGTAGAATAGCAATGGTGGTAGAATTGACATCCGCATCCGGACCTGTTTGTTTCAAAATGACTTTGCATGCACAGACTCATTTAAGCACAGAAATAAATGACTTGCACCGAGAAAGCACCAAAGCACCTCAGGAAAGGCTCGGAGAGGACAGCTGTAAGTGGGACTTGAAACAGAGCTCTGGGATGTAATTGTGTGACACAAGCCCTTCTGAAAACTTACAGAATAGTTTCCCAGGGATGCTACACCTTGTCATTATTACCGTATGATAAACATCCTCTGTGCCCAGATGTGGAAGCATGGTCTTTCATCAGGACTTCATGGCTGAAGAGGGGCAAGCAGGGTGTGTGAGTTTTCAATGGAAGAATCTGAAATTTGTTCACGGATTTGGTAATGAAAACAAGACAGGTTCCTATGAGATGAAATTATTATTTAGTCTTGGGGAGGGGAGGACATAAGAGATAATAATGCCTAGCGAATACAATAAACACCTATAACTGCATCCATAAGATTTTACATGTGACTATTGTGCATCACAGGTGTAAGCACACATACCCCTGTAGGCACGTGTGAATATATATTCAGATTAGATGTAAGTAAAATCAAAATCATATTTTAAAATTGACCATATACTACATTAGGCTAAAAATGTATAATCTTTTTTTGCTTATTTTTTCATTTTTTTTAAAATTACATTAAGTACCATATTGACACAATTTTCAGCTATGTTTGTGTCCTGTCTCTCCCCCCCCGCCATTCCTGGCCTTTTCTTCTTTAATTATCATTAACTATTTGTTGTTGTGCATGCGTGCACATGTTTAGGGTTGGCCATTTGGGACTGGCCAACCTATTAGAGGTCTCATTCCTGGAGAAGATTTCCCATCTCTCAGCAGTTACTGATTGCCTATAGCTCTTCATGTAAGGGTTGGGGTCTTATGAGATTCCCTCCAAACATGTTGACATGCCAAATGGTTGTCACTATGCAAGTTTTGTTTCTATGGCAGGTCTGGAGACCATGATTTAGTAACAGGCATCCTGGGCCTCTGGTTCTGACACTATTAACTCCCCTCTCATGTTAACTGAACTTTAGTGGTAGAGGCTGCATTGTAGACATTCCATTTGGGGCTAAGTACCTCATGGCTGTCACTTATTATCTGCATTGTGACCAATGATAGCCATCCTTGGTAGCCTCTGTCTTCCACAAAAAGGAACTTCACTGGTGATGTGTGATAGCTACACCTACCTATGGGTATAAGGATACGTATTTAGAATGCCACTAGAGACTGTATTGGCTTTTCAAAAAAATGGTAATAGTAGGTTGTCCTCTATGGCCCATGGCTTCATCAATCATGATAGTTGGCTAGGTTCATGGTACCAGACCTAAATTTCCTCCTATGGAGTGGGCCTTAGGTCCAATTAGATGTAAGTTAGCAACCCGAAAGAAAAAAGTGAAAGTGGATGAATTCCTATATCCTCCTAGGTATATACTGAGGTATAGAATGGCAGGGGTACCCCCTAACATACTTCTCCCTCTCCCTCTCCCTCTCCCTCTCCCTCCCTCTTGCTTTCCCTCTCCCCCCTCTCTCTGAGCCTACCTTCGTTCCATTAGATTAAATCAATAAAAATGATGGTAAAAAGAAGCAGACTTCCATGCCTGGATGCTCAGAACTGACTGAGAAACATAACTGCAAACCCAACAATCACACATTCACACATCAAGAGTGATGCTCTTTTGACCATTGCAGAGCTCAGTAATTGTATGAGACAAGCGCTTTTCTGATGCAAGGCGTCCCTAGGGCTTGACCGTCTGGTATTGAAAAGTCTAGGGCATGACACTGGAAGTCCTCATCCAGTACTCAGCACAGAGGCACTCCTGCAGGTCACGGGGAATTGAAAAAGAAACTCATTACTGGAGCCAATTCAGTGACTCAGCCACATACCCTAGCCATCGATTTTCTGGGCCAGTGCAAGGATGTGTTCTCATCTGAACCTGCCACATAAGGAGGTAAAGACACAGGGCACAGGGCATGGGTAGGTCGTGTTCAGGGATGCACAGCCCTCTGCCCCCATTACAGTCCTACTCATCTGCTGTCTGACGCTGCCATTCTAATTACACAGGATTCACTGAGACATATGGCATCTTGGTGACTAATCTGCCATTAACATTTTATGATTTATGGAAAGTACTGGTGGCGTTATGGTATCTGGCACCTTTAACATTCAGCCTGGACACTTAAAATCTTCGCAGTCTATTACTGGAGCCTTGTTACCAGGTAATGGCCAGGACATTATTTATCTTCTGTAGATAAACCCACCTTCCTGTCTCCAACATAGCCCTCCCCCACACCCAATTTAACACAATCTCTTTGGAGCCTTTGTATGATCTTTGGACACCAAGCTGTCTGTCTAGGAACTAATGGGGAAATCACCATGTGATGTGGAATTATGCATTATGAGTCTTAAGCCTCTGTTTTTGCGTGTTGACAATTAGACCTAAGCACCCACCCTCCAGCTCCTCACAAGAAAAAATTAGTTAAGAGAGAGTTAATCAAGGAGAAAAAGCTCGTGCCAGCAGAGGTAACTGACACCTTCTGATGACAAGGAGATAGGTCTCTAAAGCACAACATGGGGGCCGCACTGCTTCAACACAGGAACTACAGGGACCAACTTCCCTTTCAAAGGACTTTTGAGCCACTGATTCCGTCTTAGAGGCCCCTCTCTCACAGTTTTAGCTCTGAGAGTGATGGTTGCTTTTCCAGTTTTCACACAATCTGTAGCAAATGAATGCTACAGATGAGTTCAAATGATTGCCTGTGGAACCAGAGGAATTTGCAAAGACAAAAAATCAAGGATACCAGACAAAGGAATAGATGTGATTTTTGTTTTTTAGTCACTGAAAAGTTACTAATTCATTAAAATCACTCATGAAAATTGTAACTTTTATTAAATTATACCTATATATTAAATTATATTTGATATATATTAAATATATAAATATATTAAACTATATCTATAAATTCATATTGGGAATGAAGAACTTTGATTGTATTCACTCCCAACTCCTCCCAGATCCTTCCTCTCCTCTCTCCTCTCCCAATTTCAATATCCTTTTTGTATATATATATATTTAAAAACCCATTGACTTCCAATTGTGCCACCCATATACTTCTGGTTGGTGTGTGGTAGACTTAAAGAAAATTGACTCTCCCTCCCCAAGAAGTCATCAACTTCCCATAGCTCTTCACTGTGGGGTGAGGGCTCACAGATCTCTTCTCCCTCCATGTTAGAATGTTGACTGACAATAATTTACAGACATCCCAGCTACTGTGACTTCATGACTGCAGTGGTCCTGTCGTATCTAGAAAACACCATTTTGATCCGGTCCTCCTTGATCTCTGTTTTTTACAATCATTTTGTTTCTACTTCCAAGATTGTCTCTGAGCCTTGGGTAGAGAGCATGTTATAGACACCCATTGAGGGTGAGCCCACCATAGAGTCTGTTCTCACTCTGACCAGTTTCGAGTTTCTGTCTAACTACAATCTGCTGTACAAAGACATTTCTCTGATAAGTTCCCACAGCTGGAAACGGTAGGAGTTTTATCTTGTGGCTTTCTTGAGGACTATGTGTTGCTTTGAAGACTCCTACTGCCCCCTTACATTGCTGGGGATCCTTCTTAAAGGTCAAAGTATAAGTCATGGTATTTGTCATCTTGGGGTGGGTCTTTAAGCAGAGGACATTTCAAGATAGACTTAGCTGTGATTTGGTGAGTCTGGTTCTCAGTGAGGAAGACAGAGATACATTGTCTTTGCACATGCTCTTTGGAGAAAGGCCAACTTCAATAACCAGGGGGTTTCTTAGGTAAGTAAAATAGGCATGAGCAAAGGTCACATTGAACAGATCTGGGCAATTAAAGGGAGAGTCTGGAGACTACACTTTGACCATTTCAGAATTTTAGTGAAACAAAAGGCCACACTCATGATCACCCACATGCAAATGTCCTGCATTTATTCATAATGAGGAAGAGAGACTGAGACAACATTAAAGCAAAAGCTGCAGCTGATGCTCAGGGAAGAAAAATGTCAGGAGAAAGGGCTAACCAAATAATTTGATGTATGCCTGTTTTCAAAAACCATTCTCCCCTATGGCAAGTGATTTATTTCACTGTTTGTTGTTAGTGGTTAATCCTCCCAAGGCTTCTGAAAGCAGAAGATGCACTGAGTGGTGACAGAGGTGAGGTATGTGGGTGATAGATTGCACAAGATCAGAGTCACCTGGCAGGAATGACCAGTCAGAGCTCAGACTTCTAGGCTATGCAGTTCTGGGGACTTTCCATCCAAATACCACAGTATTGCACAGAAAATATGATTTCCTAGTCATATACATGTGTATATGACATATATATACCATATATATGTCTATATAAAATCATATATAGACATACTTATCTATATAAAATCAAAGCCCACAACCTATAATTTCTTTAAACAGAAAAATTCTAGCACAATCTCCAAAACTCATATATTATCTCCCATTCACTGGCATAAGGCTATGCACACCATTGTAACAACATAATACTTGTATGGCTATACATTATACATATACACATACACATATGATATATACTTCTGTATATACATGTACACATACACATATGATATATACTTCTGTATATACATATACACATACACATATGATATATACTTCTGTATATACATATACACATACACATATGATATATACTTCTGTAGGCACAATAAATAATGTAGAAATCATGAAAAGTGTTCTTTAGTTTAAAGTAGTCATAGAAATCATATTTTGGAAAAGCATTTTACACTATTACACAGGGATGATTAACGATATGTTTTCTGTGTGATAACTCAAGTAAAGATCATTTCTTACCTTCTGTGTGGTGATGGGGTTTGAGCCCTGGAACTTGCTCATGCAAGTGCCCTGATACTGAGCTACACCATCAGGCAATCTCAAAGTTCTTTTCTCACTGACTGGTTATTTTTCCATTAATTACTCTAGTTAAGATTCTTTCTAAAAACAATGCTTTTATTCATCTTTGAGAATTTTGTACATCTTAATTATCTCTATTCCCCCCTGAAACTCCCATAAGATTTTCTTTCACCTCTCCACTCGCTTGAGTTCATGCTCTTTCTCTGTCTATTAAAACTAAGAATCCCTGCAGCCCAGTTTGTAATCACCAACTATCCCTAGATATGGGGCCTTCCCAAGAGTGTGACTGATAAATGAAGTGTCACTATTGATGAAAGCTGACTTTCCCATTCCAAGCAATAATCAAATGCCAATGTCTTCTTGACTCTGAAATTTAATGTCTACCTCCTTTCTCCATGCTTGGATTCATCTGTTTTAGCTTGTACAGGTCTTATACTCTCACAGTCTCCGTGGATTCCTATGTGTATCTTCCCTGTAGTGTCTGGAAAACACATTACACTGATGTCATGACTGCCTCTGACTCCTGCAATCTTTCTAACCCATCTTCTCCATAAATTCTGAGTCTCTAGGAAGGGATTGTTACAGACATTCCACTTAAGGCTGGCATCCTAGAGACTCTTATTTCATACACATTGACCAGTTGTGTGTTTCTGTGGTAAAATTTGCAATATTATATGCAGTACATGCCTATCCTTCAGAAAGATGTTTTTTCCTCACTCAGGAACATCATGTCAGTTATAAATACTATGGGCATTCCAAGAAAACATGAAAGTGTATCCAAATGCCTTTCGTGGCTGTGGCTTTCTTCAACTCTCACTCCATCAAAGTGGATACAGAGTCCTGGCTCCATACTGCCACATGGACGGCTGGGATATTGGACACCATGCTGTCTCTGAAAGTCCCCTTGCTGTTGGAAGAGTGGAGGGTTTCCACAGCTGTAATTGTCTTCCACTGGACTTGAGTCACGTAGCTTGGCATGATTTTATTTGTGTAGCCTAAAAGCTGGGTCACTGAGAGGTCTAGTCCATACACTACGATGAAAAGCCATTTTATGTTTCTACCACATTCTCTATCTCTCTTAAATGCACTTTTAACGTTTTTTTCTGTTGTTAACTGGTTGGTATCTCACAGATGACAGAATGTTGCCGCCTCAGCCACAAATGTCCAGCATTCACAAATGATCCTTTTACAATGGTGCTTAAAAGATGGCTGCTCAAGTGCCAAACAAAGCAGCTAACATGGCCAAAATCTCTTATGTCTCCCTTCTTCTCTTTCTAATTACACAGCAAAATTTATTGTACTTTATTAGCTTCAAAATTACTCCTGTGCTCATTAAATACACTGCTTGATTGTTTTTCCTTTTCTTGATGCCTGGCTTTGTATTCCTTGATTCCTTATTTCAGATTTTCAAGTTGCTAGCTAGAAAATCTTCCATAGGCTCTTTGCAGTTCTGAATTTTTTCATCAATGTGCTCACAACAGTGGCTTCTCTTTTGCCTGCTATACTCATTTATTTCTGGGGTTTTGCAGGTTACTTCCACTCATTTCTAAACAGGTTTTAAGTCTTATATTTAGCAGTTAATTAGTTAGTTCATTAGTTAGTTTTTGTTTGTTTGTTTGTTTGTCGAGACAGGGTTTCTTTTTTTCTTTTTCTTTTTTTTTTTTAAGGTGAGTGAATAAATCATTTAAAAATACAGAAAATACAATCAACAGGTGAAAGAAATTCCAGGCAGATGGGACAGCATATTCCGTTACTTTATAGTTTCATAAGAGTGTTGGTTCATGAAGCAAAGGCTCTCAGTATGTGGAGGGACAGCAACTGATTTGCCAAGGACACACCTTCTCATGACACTGCCGCTTTCCTCAAAGACTTATGCTCCCTGGACATTCTATCCCAAAAGTTCCTCAACACGACAACCGGATTTTTCTGACAGAAAACTTTGGATCATCAGATTCATTTCCCAGAGAGATGTACTTCGTTCTCTTTAGATTATTTCCCAGCTGCACCGTGGGCCTGTCTACGACTTCGCCAGGCCTCAGTGGCTAGAATCACAAGGACTATGAGGACCAAGACAGCCATCCCCATCCTGATGAGGTTCTCCATTGTGTGATCCTGGTTCTCTGGGGAGGCTGGTGGGATGAGCCTTTTGGGTGGCCAACTGGAGGCTTCAGTGTGTCCTGAGACTGTGAGCTCCACAGGGGCACTGGCATATGACAACATGTAGAAAGACGAGTCTTGAGAACCACAGCACCTATAGGTGCCTGAGAGACGGGAGGTCACAGTACTCATGGAGAATTCTGCCTGGGACTGCTGATCATGGCACTTTGATTTTAGTCGCAGGGGTTGTTGGGCTGTTCCCTCCTTGGATAGAATGAAAGTGTCCACACTGTACCTTGACCAGCACATCAGGGTCACATTCTCTCCTGAGTGCACTGTGGAGTTAGGCTTCACTGAGAGGGAAGGAGTGATTTGGAGGTATCCTGTGATCAGGATGTCCAGGGGGTCACTGGAGGCCAACCACTCAGAGGACAGGTTGTGTGCACCATAGCATCTGTATTGGCCTCCAGTGGAGTGGCTCACATAGCCCAGTGTGAAGTTGGCCATGGAGAGGCCAGTGTCGGTCCACTGGCTAGAGTGCTGCATGATTGTCAGCTCCCCCCACCTTGTAGAGAGCAAATCTGTCATAGTTGATGTCAGAGCAACACTGCAGAGTGAGGCTCATTCGAGGGTCCAGGATATGGAGTCAGCAGAGAGAGCTTCTTGGACAGCCCTGTGATGAGTATTTGTTGGGGCTTACTGGGTACTGGCCACAACTGTGGGATATGCTTGTAGTAACCATAGCTTCTGAATGTCCCCGTGTGGTTAGGGGTCAAGGGTCCCATAACAAACAGTACTTGGTACTGTACTCTAGAAGGTTTATACTGTGCTGGTGAACTTCTGATCCTCCTTGTTGAGAAGGAATTTATCATAGTGAATTTGTATGGCACACTGGAGTGTCATGTTCCCTCCCGCTGTCACCACAGGGCTGGGCAGTACTGACAGCCTGGGTTCATAGTACTCAAAGATTCCTGTCACCACCAGCTCCAGGGTGTCATTGGGCTCTGACCAACCAGCTGAGCTGTAACAATAACAGCGATATTGCCCTGCATGTTGTCTTGTCACAGAAAGGATGAAGAACTTGCCCTTGTTCCCAGGCTCCTGTAGGGTCTATGTGCTCCATGGTTTTTGGCTTCCTACGTTATGCAGAAAATATATTTCTGCATTCAGGTTCCCCTGACACCAGATGGTCATTGCTCTTCTTGGGGGGGGGGTTTACAGAGCCTGATTCAGCCTTGATTGTTGGTTTTTGGAGGTTCCCTGAGACCAGGAGCTCCAGGGGTTCACTAGGATCTGACCACACCTGTGGGTCACAAGGCCCACAGAGAACAGGGCTTGGTACTTCCCAGTAGAGTTGTTATACTGTGAATCCTGCCTCCAGGAGAGCTTCTGTGGTCCTTCTATAGTCAGAATGAACCTGTGATATGTCTGCAAGAACTCACAATGGAGGGTGACATACCTTCCTGAGGTCACCACAGGGCTGGTCTGTGCTGAAAGGCTGGGTTTCTCGTAGGCTCCTGTCACCACTAGCTCCAGGGGGTCACTGTACTCTGATAATTTAGACTGGGTTGTGTAGGAACATTGATATTGCCCCACATTTTCCTGGTTTATTTTTGAGAAGAGAATTCAGCCTTGTTTGCTAGCTTCTGTCGGTTCTTTGCAACTCTTGTATGTAGGTATCTGTTTTTATAGAGACTGTAGTCATTGGCTCCGATGGTCTCCTCACATAGGAAGATTACCTTAGTCCCCGTTGAGACCACAGAATCTGGCTGTGCTCTGAGGATAGGCTTAGGAAGGGACCCGAGACAAGGTTTCTATGTGCAGCCTTGCTATCTTGGAACTTGCTCTGTAGACCAGGCTGGCCTCAAACTGAGAGAGCCACCTGCCTCTGCCTCCCAAGTGCTGGGCTGGGATTAAAGACATGTGCCATCACCAACACCTGACTCTCTTATTTATTTTTGGTCCAAAAGTTACTTGGGTGTCTTTTCTTGATAATCTGTATACGAGTGTGTGTGTGTGTGTGTGTGTGTGTGTATAATCATACAGAGATACCATTTTCTCTAATCTTAATTTTTAAACTTATTACATGTTAGTGAATCAAGATAGCATTTATCATGTTTCTGTGGATTTTAGTGTGGCCAGTAAGCATGGTATTACAGCAATGGCTGAACTTTGACATTTAGAAATGTGATAACTCTAATATTACACACTTGTAATGAAATTCCGATTGGGTTTAAAATTCTAATTTATTGCAATTCTCTGACATTTTCAAAAGTTTTTCCATTGTCTTCTTATATTTGTTGCTACCCATTAGAAACTTAAAATACTTGCATGTTTACATCATTCATTCACACACACACACACATACGTGTGAACATTTACATACACATGAATAAACAAAATACAAAAATAAAAATAAAGTAAATGATTCTAGCAATGATATAATGTCCTTTGGTTTTTTATATTTTGTCACTTTTTTCCTCTGCAATAGAAATAAATTCTGTACTTGGCTTTCTGAAGTTTCATGACATGTGTCTCACTGCTAGTGTTTTAACTGCATGACTCTTGCATTTTCAGAACAAGATGGAGGTCCTCTCTTTCCCCCCTTCTGGATTCATCTTCTTCCTCCCACTTCCTCCACACCCAGCTCCTCCCTCCTGCGGTCTTGCATGATTGACATTGGAATCTCTGCGTCTCCTCACTGTGCTTCTTAACTTTCCCTTCTTACTTCAATAGTCTTGCTTTTATCCTGTGGCTTTCGGGAAGGCTTCTTTGGCCTCCTTTTCTGGCTACGGCTTTCATCAGTTGTGCTCATGTGCTAATCTTTACTTCTGTGTGATCAGCTTTTAACCCCCGTTTACTTTATTCCTACAGATCCTTTCCAGTCCCAGAGGTAGAGCAGGCTCAGCTCCTTACAAGCTGGCACCTGACTGGTTTACTGCAGGCCTCTGGGTGAGCATCCTCCCCTTAGCTGGGATTGCTCATTCACAGTCTGCCAGCAATTCAGAATTGTGCTTTTGTCTCTGGATCTGAGAAACTGCCCTCTCTTTACTTGAGGCTCTTTAGGAGAGAGAAGGAGCTGCAGCTGGGCTCTGAAATCCCAGGTCAGTTCTTTGAGGTTGGAGAGGCCCTGGTGTTCTGGGAGCCATGCCATTTTGACTGTGTGCCTACTTCTCCAACCACACAACAGGGTTTCCTATTTTCACACAGTTCAAATGACTCTCCTACAGTTGCCTGGCCCAATGTGTACCATAGGCTGCAGGGCAGGGCCAGGCCCAGTGAGAAGCTCCTCTGAGCTGCAAGGTGTTCAAGAAGAACTTTGGTTTTCAGGTATTTGGTGCACAGCTTATATTAACTAATGTAATAATTTAACTATTACTTAATTTAATGTCAATAAAATGTCTTCAAAACCCCTCTGAATGGTGTAAAAAGCAAGGGAGACTGAGAGATGCTATATACACTTGTACTGTAGGAGAAAACACAAATGAGACAAGCATCAGGCAATCACCGATAGTCATTACTTTGAGCAAGACAAAAATGTGCAAAAGGCTACCCTCAAGAACAACTAAACTTCAGTAGCAAATGCTACATATAGCAAAACTGAACAATTATTAATGTAGGTAATTGGGTCTAAAAGGAAGATGATGACCTCAGATGAGTGACAGGACTTGGCTTTCATATTTCAACTTCTTCCAAATTCTCAGAAAAAAAAAAAATCCTCCTCACTGCATCATAAAGAATCCAGGAAATAGTCACATCAGGTCCCTACCACTTTACTGCTGTGGCCAAGTATCACGGTGTGGGCTGCTTAAGTCAACAACAAAACAGGCTCACCTTCCAGAATAATAGCTTAAAATAAAGGTGTGACCAGAGCTATGTTTCTCTCAGACTCAGAGAGAGGACACTTCCTTGCTTTCCCAGCCTTGTCTGGTCTGAGATCTTCCCCAATCCCCGGCTGTTTCAAGCCAGTTTCCACTACTGTCTTCCTGTGGCTCTCTTCCCTGCCTGCCTCCCACATGTGTCCAGAATCCTCCTCTCTTTAGGAGAACATCAGTCATATTGGACTAGGACCCACCCTAAAGGTTCATCACAATATGGAGCACTCTGCCGGATGTGGTTAAACAATACGTACTAGTGGATAAGACCACAAAGCCTTTTGATGTGTATATGCAGTTGGGACCAAAACACAATACAGGCCCAGAGAAAGCTGGGTCTTCTTGTAGAACTATTAGAAATCAAATCAAAACCTCTCTCTGTGAATTAGAATCCTTTTGCTAAATGCATTCTCACATGGAAACTAAAGTACCACCCAGGCAACAGCTTCCTTTGAGATGCCCAGGGTTACCCTGTCTCCTTGTCTACCATCAAATGACAGATATTCCAAAGTGCCTGCTCATTCATTTTCTACTCTGTATTATCAGGACATGCTATTTCAATATCTCTCACAGAAAAAGAAAGAGAGAAAGACTAAAGTCAAAGCAAACAAAACTCACCAAGACAAAAATAAATACCAAAACACTCCACACACACACACACACACACACACACACCCAGAAAAAGAAAATACCCATGGAGATCATTTGGTGTTGGCCTGTTAGTATTCCTTCTATGTTCATCCCACAGTTACCTAGCAACAGCCAGGTAAGCCTGGTTTGCTATAATAGGAACTATTTGGCCTCTCCCTCTCTCTCTGACTCTGACTCGCTTTTCTCTCTGACCCCTTTCTCCTTCTCTCTCCTTCCCCAGTTCCCCCTTTCTCCACATGTACCTGGCCCCTCCTTCTCTGTCCCCTCTCTTTCTCTGCCTCTACTCCCTTCTCAACCCTGCTGAGGTACCCTCTCCCACCCCACCATGCCACGCTCCACAATACATACTCTTGGCTTTATAAAACACATCATGGCCAACTAGTCCATTGGAAGGAGAGTGAAACAGAGCTCCGATCTCTTTTCCTGGGATACTTCTCTTCCTTCCTTCATCATCCTTATCTAACTGTGTCACTAGGAAACAGGCAAGATCAATAGCTTTTGACTCCACAACGGGCAGATTCTGTTCTCTGCTCTCTGGGCAACCATGGCCTCTGCCTCTAAATCTGCCAATTCAAACAACAGCCAGCACCACCTGCGTCTGGGCTTAGTGTTTTATAGTAGTGAACGTGCCATAAGGAAGCTGAGCGGCAGCCAGAAAGGACACTACAGCATGGGACAGAGCAAGGCCTGCTGTGGAGCACTTGATCAGTCCTCCCTGGATGACCTTCTCCCCCTGCCCTGCTTTTCAAAGAAGGGATGCTTCTTATCTAAGAATGCTTTTTTCAGGCAGCTCAGTAGAAAGGGAGACCCGACACTCAGTTCCCCACATGTATGCCTGAAGCCTGACTAGCCATGAGAAGGTATTAAATCCTCTGGAACTGGAGTTATAGATAGTTGCTAGTTACCATGTAGATGCTGGGACCAAGCCTGGGTCCTCTGTAACAGCAGCAAAGGCTCTTAACTGCTTAGCCATGTCTTCAGTCTCGGGGTTTATATCTTATCAGGAAATGCACCCTGGGGGTGAGAATGGAAGTGTTCAAACTCCTTGTATTCCCCCAGTGAGTGACAGGTGAATGTGCACACAGACTCAGGATGGGAAGATGGGATATAAGTTCTGTGAGTCAGAGAAACTATTTGAACAATGTAGGAAAGCATATATTAGAAAAATTCTAACTATTGTTTTGAAAAAAGTAAATCTTCGCTACAAATAATTTGAACAATGAAGAAATGCACAAAAATTAAGAAATGAATCATGACTTCAAATTTCATGTTGAATCCCATGCTGTCCACCTACCAGCCGCTTGTAACTAGTAGGTGGACATTACATGCTGTTTCCACACAGGTATAAATGCTAGATAGGTGAATGGATCAGGTAGACAGACTAAAGCAAACATGGCATTGAAAGTACTTTCCTGTCTCTTTGACAAACTATACTTTTAGTGAATTAGTATGACATTTTAATGTGACAATATTTGTTCAGCTAAACTTCATTGTTACTTTTTCTCAAAGTATTCTTTGTTACTTGTAGAATTTTTTTTATTGCTTTGCAAAGATTTTGTCATTCTATTTTGGAGTAAATGACTATAATAGTGAGCTTTCACATTCAATAGTATTATATTTCTGGTCTCGTGCCTAATTCTTTATCCATTAGCAAATTTTACAGAATTCTCTCGGGTGAGTTGAACATAAACTGTCCTCTGTGAGCACGTGTGCTGAAGGCTTGGTCTCCAAATGGTGAAGATACTCAAGAGACTGTAGAGACTGCTGGAGGGGTGATACTTGGGAGACTGTAGAGACTGCTGGAGGGGTGATACTTGGGAGACTGTAGAGACTGTTGGGGGTGATAC
>JADRCH010000199.1:734517-750578 GCA_019843965.1 Rhynchomys soricoides
ATACTTGGGACACTGTAGAGACTGTTGGAGGGGTGATACTTGGGACACTGTAGAGACTGTTGGAGGGATGGGTCTCACTGGAAGAAGGAGTTCAGTGTGGAGGAAAGGCACCTTGGATGGCTGGATCTTGCTTCCCAATGCTTTCTTTTGGTTCCCTTTCCTGGTTGCCATGATGTGAATACCACAGTGGTGCCTGCTATCTTGCCACGGGCCCAGTGCTAATGGAGCGTCTTACTATGGACTACAAGCTCAGAAACTGTGGGCTAAAATGAATTTATCATAGTCTCACATATCTCTATGAAATGCTTTTACATCTGCTAAGTATGCCCTTAATATATTATTGTCACTATTTCAAATACTTAACACTAGCATACATTTTTAATTATTATCATTGTTTTTATCTAGTTAACAAAATAGTGGGGTCTGCTATAGCATTTTTATATATGATATTGTTGGTGTGTTCTCATAGTCCCCACCCACTACCTGTCACCCTTCTCTCCTTCTCCCCTCCCACTGGTCCCTTCATTCTCTGAAGAGTTCCAATCCTAGTTTTAACCTATACATACATGCACTCACACACATGTAAATTTTCAAATATGTAATATTAGGAAAAATGGGAAATACCTTTCCACATTCTCTGTGATAACAAGAATTCTCTCAATTAAGATACGTGTATGGGTTTAAGTAAGCAGCTCACTTCTTCAACATTGCTAAAATGGAACGTGGGCTTTGATAATGAAGAATTTTCAGTTGCTGCCTTCATTTGATTTGTGTTCTCTGGCTCGTTGGCTTGATGAATTATAATCGACACACTTCCTGCTGTTATACCATCTTTGTTTACTCAAGACAAATGCCAGTTCCGTTGGATGACACTATTCATTAGTACAAAGCTAGACCCACTTTCTCAGTGTATACTGAGAATCTGAGTATTTACTTCGTAGCATTGATGGTATATAATTTTCCTTTCTTGACCAACTCTTATTTATAACTGTGGTGTGGGTTTTGTTTGCATCATAAAATGAGCTTTAAGAAGATGTACCAAGTCTGTACATGGTAAAGACTTGCTTAAATACAACTATAAACCTTCCTGTGTAATGAACTGCTGCTGTAGACAGAAGGTTAAGATAAATACAGGTCCCACCCCAAACAATGAACTACAGGATACTAGTGAATTCTGGGAGAAAGATGGCTAGCCTCTCTCTAGGATGAACATTTATTGGTTGTCTAATACAGAAGCCAACTTTAAAGGGATACATTAACAACAAAAATGGACTCAATAGGTTTGGTTTACGTGTGTATGTGTGTGTGTGTGTGTGTGTACAAGAGTGGAGTAGTCGGGGGAGGAGCTGGAGGGAAGAAAGGGAGGGAAGAAAAGGTGGACAGAAAGCGATACAATTCTACTTCAATTAAAATATATTATTAAAGATATGAAGTGTTTTACTTTTTAATTCTAAATACATTATGTGTAATTGGATTAACTGGGTAATCGTATCCTCCTGAAACTATTTTGCTATTTTTTTAGGTTTCTAGAAAATTCATTATTTTTTTACTCTTTCCTTTTACAGATACTGGAGTACATTACTGACAGTGTTACCACCCTCTAGCCCATGTGTACTTGCAGCTTTTCAAACGCTTCTGGTATTTTTCCATTTTTCCCCTTGTCTTTGTCTTGAGTTCTCTTGTTAACTACATGTGCATTTTTAACTATTTTCAAAAACAAATTTCTTTTAAAAGCATTTGCATTCTTTCCCAGTTGCCTTCCCCTGCCACAAGCTCTGCCTTATCTTAAATTCTTCCCTTTGATTATCTGTAAATTTAATTTGATATTCCTCTATCTAATTTCTTCAGAGAGAATGCTTGCAAATGTCAATTATACGCTTTCTTGGTCCATAAATTTTTGATGTTCGGTGCTTTCAATTTTGCTCTAAGCATGTCTTTAATTTCAGTTTACAGTTTAAAATGCAGTGGCATACTTTCATTCCATTAGAAATAGTTCCTTAAATCTCTATGGTGATTGTACTGAACGTGTTATATGTGATGAAGTTTGTCGTTAATTTCCAAATATCAAAATACCCTGGTTGTGTTTACTGCCATATCTAAGCCAATAAAGAACATAACCATGGTGTTTCCTACTTGAGTCTGCAAGCATGATTCAGTCCTTCAGAATTTATTAATGTCTCCTTTATGGTGTATATGCAGATTCCTTCGAGTGGCTTCTCTGAATGTAAAAAGACTGTATCTGATGTTCAACAGTATATTTCTCTAGACTTTGTCATTTGGGTACATAGTTAATATTCTTGTTTAAAGTTTCTGTATTATCCTCACATTTTCTGCTAATAATAAAGAGTAGAAGAAAAGCTCTCTCTCCCCCCTCCACCATGTGTATTCTTTCAAATAGTTTGCTTTCTTTCTCCTTTTGCACCAGTCAATTTCACTTCTTATATTTTGAAGGCACCTTTAGATGATATTGCCATGTTCTCTTAAGTTTTGTGATGGTATGAATAAGAAGTGTCCCCACTGGCTCATGCCTGTTCATACATGTTCCTCAGTGGGTGTTGCTGTTTGGGAGGGTTATGGTGGTGTGATTTGCTGGAAGAGGTACATCAGGCTTTGATAACTCAGAGCCCCACCACCAGTTCCAGTTCATTCTTCACTTTGTGTCTGCAGATGAAGGTTTAATAGTTCAGCTTTCGGCTCCCACTACTGTGCCTGGTGCTCTCTGCCATTCCTCTCTATCACAATGGCTTTATTCCTCTGCTGCTGTAAGCCAAACTAAACTCTTCTCCGTAAGTTTTTCCCATTCTGATATTTTATCACAACAACAGAAAAGTAACTGATACAATTTTTGAAACTTCATCATGTGAAGTTACCCTTTTTATTTCTTGTAGAGTGTGTAGCCCTGAAGTTTATCCCACTCTGTTTCAGTGAAAACCTTCTCAATTGTCTTCCACTTTTACTTCATGTAAAGTTTGCAGCCTATCTATTTTTCTGAGTTTCTCTCAAGTTACTTTCTTATGAATTTCATTTAACTGATATGGTTTTTTAGTCACACACACACAATGTTTGTGTTCATGGGTATTCAGATTCACATGTATGGGCATGTGCACTGGTACATGTATATGTATGTGTGCAGAGACTTGAAGACAACTTCAATGACATTCACTTATCACAGGATCTACACCGCCATTTTATACATACCACATGATATACACAAGGTATCTTACTGGCTGGTAACTTGAGAAGTAGGTTGGGTTTGCTGACCAGCAAGCCTTGAGTACTCACCCACATATCTCTGCCTCATCAACATTGGGATTAGAAGGGCACACTGTCAGCCCAGCTTTTTTCAAATGAACTCTGTGGATTGAATCCAGGCAGTCATGGTTCACAAGCCAAGCACTTGACTGACTAAGCTGTCTCCCCAGCTCTGACAGGACTATTATGATTCCATTTAATTTATTTGGTGGCATTGTTAGAAGGATCGTGAATGTTGCAGGCACTCTGTTCTGTTGACCAGGACTTCGTCTGCCTCTTTCCAGGAACTTACAGCACTTTCTTACTGTGAATGTGGAGTAACTTTTGAAGTGGGTGAAAATGGATTCTCCAGTGTTGTTCTTCTCAAGAAGATTTTAGTCATTCTGGCTTGGTGTATTTCTATCTCAAGTGTAGTCAACTTGTTTTCACTCTTAATGTCTTTATTCTTTTTGTTGATGTTTTAGTAGAATTGTTTACTTGTTTCCAATCTCAATTTGTTTATCTCTCATACAGTAAACTGATATTTCCATTCCTTTGAAATTCGTGAATAGAGCTAGGGCCAAGGGACTCATTTCTGTAATTCTAATAATTGAGGAGCTGAGACAGAAACATTGCCTGCCATGCTGAAAGGTGAATTATAGGCTAGCCTCAGCTATTGTGAATTCTGGTATCCAAAACCAATTCTAGCACCTGTAAAACTTGGCAAATTGAAGGTGATTAGTTCACCAAAGCAGAAAGCTCACAAATGGGACTTGTTGCTCTTCACACACTATACAAGAAGCACTCTTGTCCTTCTTGTGCCTGGTAACAATGCAGGAAGAATCAGTTGTCTGACACCCAGAATAGGCCACTCATCAGAATCCAAATACAGGCATCCTAACGTGGGGCTTTGAGGCTCCAGATCTATGAGAGATAAATACTTACTTACTGTTTAAACTGCTCTGCCTAGGGTGTTCATTTTTTTTTTCTTTTTCACAAGTCCACTGATTTTTCCATATTGATCTTGTATAAAGATTGTGGGTACTATTTGTTAATGCTAACAGCATTTAGTAGATTCCTTAGGATTCTCTGTATACAAAATTATGCCATGAATAGAAATATTTTTTTCATCACTGAAAATCTGAATGCTTTTTCTTGCATCCTTCATTCTCCTTTGTGTAAAATCTGAGACCCATCCTCAAGTCATCCCTGTTACTTCCCTCAGAGCCATCCCTGTTACTTCACATTGGTAATTACCCTAATGTAATGACTGGGATGGCTGATCAGATACTGACTCAAATTCACAGATACATAACATTAAACTAACCTTGCATTCCTGAGGCAAAGCTTCTCAGCCATGATATATAACCTTCTCACCTGCTTCTAGACTAGGTTTGCTAGTATTTTTATGTGGAGAGTTTGCTTTTATATTAACATGAGATAGTGGTTTTTACTTTGTTAGCTGTGGATATCACTGTCGAATTTCTCTTTTGTGATAACGCTAGACTCAGAATGAGTCGGGAAGTGTGTGCTTATAAAAAACTAACAAAGCATAAGTTATTCTTTGAACATATGACATAATTCACCAATAGTCTTTTACAGGAATCTTTTCTTACTAATTCAGTTTCCTGCTATGGGGTTATTACCATTTAAGCATCTAGAGATAACGTCAGTAGTCTGTATTTTTTCTTGGAAGCTTGTTTATTTCACCTGACTTGAATGGTTGGTATAGAGTTTACCATATTATTCCCCCAAACCGTTTTACTTCTGAAAGGGTGGTAATGATAGTTTCTCCTTCATTCCTCATCTCTGGCATTATCATGATCGGTCTCTCTCTCTCTCCTTCCTTCTTCCATCTTTCTCCCTCCTCCCTCTCTCTTCCTGTTTTCCTCCTTCTTTTCTCTCCATATCACTTTCATTTCTCCCTTCTTCTCCTCCTCCTTCAGCTCAGCCCATCTGGCTGCTTGTCAGTTCTGGCTGGATTTTATTCATACTGTTTGTTGTTATATTTTATACTTTGCTGTGGGTTTGGTGTCTTTCCTATTTTAAAAGCATGATCTTTCTCAGCCATAATTCCCTTCTAAGCACTGCTTTATTACCACCCCATGATCCCTGATATGCTGTATTTCCATTCCACTGATTTATATTAAATTGGATGAAAATTTAAGGCAGTAATTTATCAAATGATGTTTCACTATATTTTTGAGTTAATTTTTTAGTGGCTACTCTGGGTATTATAATGTTATTTTTCAGACTTATAACAATTTCAGGAAGATATATATTTATACTATCCTGATTTTCCTCATGTTATTAGTATTATGCATGTAATATCTACAAATGTCACAAATCTGACAGTATGTTATTGGTTTTTTTACCACATAATTTGTGTCTTTTAAAATAGCTAAAAGAAGAGAAAAATAAAAACATAAAATATTCTTAAATAAATGAGCCAACAATGACCACTTTATTGTTTTTTTCTCCATGGCACACAGGATGATTTACTTCAAAAGCTCTGTGATATATGTTCTAATTAAAGAGCAAGTCAGTTAAAGTTTGACAGTGTAGAACTTGCCTTCTTTGCACAATGCCCTTGTAGGTGCCACATGCCACGGGGCTACAAATACCCCAAGCTCCTGCTGTCTTTAGCTTTCTCTGACCTAAAAGACAGCTTTCTCACGGCACAGACATCTAGCTAGCACCTTTTCCACTTCCACTCTCCTTCAGCAATCCCCTTGCTGGCTCCCTCCTGCTCAATGACCTATTCACCCTTTATAAAAGGTATCAGTTCACTGTCTCCCAGGGTCCACTAAATAACGCCTGAAATGCTCCACTGCCACCTGGTGGTCATACTTTTCTTGGGAAGACCCTGTAGGATGCAGACTCACCACATTTGTTAGCTTTTAAAAATATGTTTTTGAAATTCACATGTAATTACATTATCTTCATCCTTTACATTCCTCTACCATCTCTCTCTCTCTCTCTCTCTCTCTCTCTCTCTCTCTCTCAAATTGATGGTCTCTAATTCATTAATAGTTGTTACATATATGTGTAAATAGAATGCAAAGAACAAGAGGCCAAGTGGCCCCACATGACAGGTCTACAACCCAATCCTGCACGTGAGACCCAGAGATCAACCAGAAGGGGGACAAAGAGCCAGAGGAACAGGAAAGCTGCTGTGAGACCACATCTTCAGCTCAATGGCTTGGCTGCCTACACTAGACCTGAACAAGGACAACACTAATAGACATTAATGTGGGAGGGTCCCAACCATGGCAAAAGATCTACAGG
Source organism: Rhynchomys soricoides (assembly GCA_019843965.1). Taxonomy (NCBI): domain Eukaryota; kingdom Metazoa; phylum Chordata; class Mammalia; order Rodentia; family Muridae; genus Rhynchomys; species Rhynchomys soricoides. The sequence continues at coordinate 741,037 of JADRCH010000199.1, forward strand.
TAACTAGGAATGCTGAGAGCAGGAGAAACACTCTTCCCCAGGGAGGAGACCTATCACTGATTATCCAATACCAAGTAGCATTATACAGACAGAGAAGGGTGTGTGTGTGTGTGTGTGTGTGTGTGTGTGTGCTTTAAACTTGTTCTTTAAATTTTCTCACTCAAGAATGCGGTACATTCTGATTACTACAATCACCCTCCTTCTCTTTGCAAGAACCCCTCCAAGTCCTTTACCCTCCTGGTGCCTGTTTGTTTGAGTCTCATTGATCTGGATTGGGGTGGGTGCACAAGGTTCCACTGCCTCTCCCTGAGCTGCTGACTACATGGAGTCTGAAGGAGAGGCACTCCACACTGTCTTCTGCCTTGTATACATTGACTCACCTACCAGTCTCCAGTGGACAGTTCCAAGCCCACAATCACAGAGATGGCTGCATTTATGTTGGCCTCATCATCACATCTCCTGTTCCTTTGTTCTACCCTTCAGCTTTAAACTGCCATTTGCTGTTATTTCTTATCCTAATATAACTTTGATCAAATCCACTGTCTATACCTAGTGTTACTATATGTTGAAAGTCAAATTATGGCAATATGTTACTTTATAAAAATATATTCTGTGTTAGTTAAGAAAAGGAAAGAAAAAATGTCTTAGTCAGGGTTTCTATTCCTGCACAAAACACTATGACCATGAAGCAAGTTGGGTAGGAAAGGGTTTAATCAGCTCACACTTCCACACTGCTGTTCATCACTAAAGGAGGTCAGGACTAGAACTCAAGCAGGTCAGGAAGTAGGAGCTGGCACAGAGGCCATGGAGGGATGTTCCTTACTGGCTTGCTTCCCCTGGCTTGCTCAGCTTGCTTTCTTATATTACCCAGGACTACCAGCCCAGGAATGGCACCACCCACAGTGGGCTCTCCCACCCTTGATAGCTAATTGAGAAAATGCCTTACAGCTGGATCTCATGGAGGCATTTCCTCAAGGGAGGCTCCTTTCTTTGTGATAACTCCAGCTTGTGTCAAGTTGACACACAAACCTAGCCAGTACAAAAAAATATGCAATTATATGGATAATTATCAGTGCACTATTGCCTTTAATAAATGAATTGTGCATTTTCTGTGAGAATATATTTCAGTTGGTTCATGGGGTCATCTGGATTTTTAAAAGTATTTCTTTAGACATAATTTACTTCTTCACCTGACCCAATTACATGTTTGCAAATTTTTGATATTCTTACTGACCAAAAAAAAAAATTTCCAAGCTTTTTTTGACCTATTTACTTACTAAAAGATCTAGATGACCTATGGTTCTTTTTCTTGTTGTAATACACCACCTGCTTCACCGCGATTTCTAACTCCATCATCACTGCTTTTAGAGACTGACCACCCACTGGCATTTCCTCATCCTTTGCCACAACAGAGCTATTCCCTTAGATATACTTGTTAGTATGTAAAAAGATATTTCAGGGTTTTAATTTAAACTTTTTTACATACAATATATTTTGGGTATATTTTGATCATACCCTTTCCTCTCCTTCAGCTTCTCTCAGATGCCCTCCCCCACCTCTTGATACAACCAACTTCAAGATGTCTCTCTATGTCAAAAAAGAAAGCATAAGATAGAAAAAGAAACAAAGGACAAAACACACAAAAAGCAGTCACACACGCGCACACACACACACAACAAACAACAAGGAAAAACATAAAAAGCACAAAAAGAATGGAGTCCATTTTGTGTTAACCAGCTATTCCTTTACGTGTGAACTGCCTTGCAATGTAGTTCTTATCCTTGGTGAAACTTTATCAGACAAAACTGATTTCTCTTTTGCCAGAAAGAATCCGTTGAAAATATCTTCTTGATTATGGGTAGGACTTTGTGTACACTTCTCCTGGTCAGTATTGGGACCTTGTTAGTTTTTCATTTGCTCAGGTCTGAGTGTGCTATCACAGTCTAAGAGTTCATATGTGTACCCGCCCTGTTGTGTCTGCAAGAGGCTGATTTCTTGGCATCAGCATCACCTATGGCTCTAACAATATCCCCCCACCTCTTCCACATAGTTCCCTGAGATTTGAGGAGAAGGGTTTACTAAAGACATCCCACTTAGAGCTCAGAATTTCAAAGTTTTGGTAGCATATGATGTCTACTTGGCGCATTCTCTCTCTTGTTATATGGTGACTCCATTTAAATTCCTTTCATATATTTCTATATTTGGGGAGGCTTCTACAGTAGTAGGTTTCTGTATGGCTTTTCAAAAGACCCAAAGACACTAAACAAGAAGAAACACACAGGAAAGAATGTTTAAATCTTACTTAGAAGGGGTAATAAATTAGTCATAAGAGGCAGATGGAGGGAAGGAACTGGGTGGAAAGGAGATGGGGAGAGGAATGGAGGATCAGGTGTGGGGAGGGGCAGGAGAGATGGAGTGTGTAAGAACAGAAAATTCTCAAACATTGAAACACAAATGTCTGAGAAACTCTTCAGAATCCTTAGCCATCAGAGGAACAGAAATTAAAACTGCTTTGAAATTTCATCTCAGAATACAAATGACAGCATCTGCTGGCGTGGGTACTAGAAAGAAGGAAAGCTTATTCATTGCTGGTTGGAGTGAAAAATGGTACAGCCACTGTGGAAATTAGTGTCACAATTCCTCAAAATATTGAAAATCAATTGTGATGGTTTGTACATGCTTGGCCCACTCTTTGAACATGTGGCCTTGTTGGAGTAGGTGTGGTTTTGTTGGAGTAGGTGTGTCACTGTGAGTGTGGGCTTTAAGACCCTTCTTCTACCTGCCTCAAAGCTAGTCTTCTGTTAGCTGACTTCAGAACAAGAAGTGGAACTCTCAGCTCCTCCCACCCCTCATCTGCCTGGATGCTGCCATGCTCCTGCCTTGATAATAATGGACTGAAGCTCTGAACCTGTAAACCAGTCCCAATTAAATGCCATTCTTATAAGAGTTGCCTTGGTCATGGTGTCTGTTCACAGCAGTAAGACCCTAACTAAGACATCAATCTATCTCAAGATCCCACTATACCACTTTTGGGCATATACCCAAAGACCTCTATATCCTACTGAAGAGATTCTTGCTTGCTCATGTTCACTACTGCTTTATTGATAATAGTCATAAATTGAAAACAGTTGATTAGTTGTAGAAATAACTTGACATTTTAGATGATCTTGTGTTTCTCTAGAACATTTAAGCTTTAAGTCTGGTAGGAAATGTATGTAATGCAGAGTCTCTTTAAGTAGCAACATCAGGGATGGTTCAATATACAGAAATCCATCAACATAATCTACTATATAAACAAACTCAAAGAAAAAAAACACATGATCATCTCATTAGATGCTGAAAAAGCCTTGACAAAATACAACATCCTTTCATGCTAAAAGTATTGGAGAGATCAGGAATTCAAATATAATAAAAGCAATATACAGCAAGCCAATAGCCAACATCAAACTAAATGGAGAGAAACTTGAAGCAATCCCACTATAATCAGGGATGAGACAAGGTTTCCCACCCTGTATCTATTCAATATAGTACTTCAAGTTCTAACCAGATCAATTAGGCAATAAAAGGAGATCAAAGGGATACAATTGGAAAGGAAGACGTCAAGATACCACTATTTGCAGATGATATGATGGTATACATAAGTGACCCAAAAAATCTACAAAAGAACTTCTACAGCTGATAAACAACTTAAGCAAAGTGGCTTGATACAAAATTAACTCAAAAAAAAAAAAATCAGTAGCCTTCCTCTACTTAAAGGATAAATGGGCTAAGAAAGAAGTGAGGGGAATGACATCCTTTACAATAGTCACAAATAATATGAAATATCGTGGTGTGATGTTAGTGAAGCAAGTGAAAGATCTGTATGACAAGAACTTCAAGTCTCTGAAGAAAGAAATTGAAGAAGACCTCAGAAGATGGAAAGATCTCCCATGCTCATGGATCAGCAGGATTAACATAGTTAAAATGGACATCCTGCCGAAAGCAATATACAGATTCAATGCTATCCCCATCAAAATCCCAACTCAGTTCTTCACAGAAATGGAAAGAGCAATTCTGAAATTTATCTGCAATAACAAAAAGCCCCAGAATACTAAAAACCATTCTCAACAATAAAAGAACTTCTGAGGGACTCACTATCCCTGACCTCAAGCTGTATTACAGAGAAATAGTGATTAAAAACCCACATGGTATTGGTACAGAGGCAGGCAGGTAGATCAATGGAATAGAATTGAAGACCCAGAAATGAACCTACACACCTTCGGTCACTTGATCTTTGACAAAGGAGCCAAAACCATTGAGTGGAAAAAAGACAGCATTTTCAATAAATGATGCTGGTTCAACCGTCGGTCAACATATGGAAGAATGGAAATTGATCCATTCTTATCTCCTTGTACAGAGCTCAAGTCCAAGTGGATCAAGGACCTCCACATAAACCCAGATACATTGAATCTAATAGAAGAGAAAGTGGTAAAGAACCTCAAACTCATTGGCACAAGGGAAAATTTCCTAAAGAGAACACCAATGGCTTATGCTCTAAGATCACACACGTATGGTCACTTGATCTTCGACAAAGGAGCTAAAACTATACAGTGGAAAAAAACCAGCGTCTTCAACAAATGGTGCTGGATCAATTGGCGGTCTACATGTAGAAGATTGCAAATTGATCCTTTCCTATCTCCCTGTACAAAGCTCAAGTCCAAGTGGATCAAGGACCTTCACATAAAACCAGATACACTGAATCTAATAGAAGAGAAAGCGGGGAAGAATCTCGAACACTTGGGCCACAGGGGAATTGTTCTTGAACAGAACACCAATGGCTTGTGCTCTAAGATCAAGAATTGACAGATGGGACTTCATAAAATTACAAAGTTTCTGTAAGGCAAAGGACACTGTGAATAGTGCAAAACGGCAACCTACAGATTGGGAAAAGATCTTTACCAATCCTACATCTGATAGAGGGCTAATATCCAAAGTATACAAAGAACTCAAGAAGCTAGATGCCAGAGATCCAAATAACCCTATCAAAAAATGGGGAAGTGAGCTAAACAGAGAATTCTCAACTGAGGAAACTCGAATGGCCGAGAAGCACCTAAAGAAATGTTCAACATCCTTAGTCATCAGGGAAATACAAATCAAAACAACCCTGAGATTTCACCTCACACCAGTCAGAATGGCTAAGATCAAAAACTCAGGTGATAGCAGATGTTGTCAAGGATGTGGAGAAAGAGGAACACTCCTCCACTGCTGGTGGGAATGCAAGCTGATACAACCTCTCTGGAAATCAGTTTGGTGGACCCTCAGAAAAATGAACATAATACTACCTGAGAACCCAGCTATTCCACTCCTGGGCATATACCCAGAAGACGCTCCAACATGTAATAAAGATACATGCTCCACTATGTTCATAGCAGCCATATTTATAATAGCCAGAATCTGGAAACAACCCAGATGTCCCTCCACAGAGGAATGGATAAAGAAAATGTGGTACATTTACACAATGGAATACTACTCAGCTATTAAAAACAATGACTTCATGAAATTTATAGACAAATGGATGGATCTTGAAAATATCATCCTGAGCGAGGTAATGCAGTCACAAAAGAATGAACATGGTATGTACTCACTGTTAAGAGGTTATTAGCCCAAAAGTTTGAAATACCCAAGAGTCACTTCGCAGCAACAGTAGTTCTGAGTGTGACATCCCAAATGGAGGGCTTGGAGAAAGGACTGAAGAGCTGAGGGAGTGTGCAGCCCCAGGGAGGTAGCAACAGTAGCAACTGGCCTGACCCCCCCGATTCTTCTGGAGACTGATCCACCAACTAAAGAATACACATGGAGAGACCCATGGTGCTGGCCACAAATGCGGCAGAGGAGGGTCTTGTTATCCGTCAGGGGGAGGAGAGGCCCTTGGGCCTGAGGGTGTTAGATCTCCCAGTGTAGGAGAATGACAAAGAGGAGGGATGAGAGTGAGTGGGTGGGTGGTTGGGAGGGTGGGTTGGAGAGTATCCCCATATTGGCAGGGGGAAGGCAGAGGGAATGGGCAGGTTCCAAAGGGGAGATCTGAAACATTTGAAATGTAACTAAAATATGAAAAAAAAAAAAAAAAAGAATGGACAAATGGGATCTCGGAAAATTGCAAAGCTTCTGTAAGGCAAAGGACACTGTCAATAGGACAAAATGGCAACCCAGAGATTGGGAAAAGATCTTTACCAACCCTACATCTGATAGAGGGCTAACATCCAAAATATACAAAGAACTCAAGAAGTTAGACTCCAGAGAACCAAATAACCCTATTTTTAAAATTCAGTACAGAATATGAAGCCTAAGAAGAAGGAAGACCAAGATGTGGATGCTTCAGTGTTTCTTAGAAGGGTGAACAAATACTCACAGGGGGAAATATTGAGACAAAGTATGGAGCAGAGACTCAAGAAAAGGCCATCCAGAGACTGCCTCATCTGGGGATACATCCCATATATAGCCACCAAACCTGGACGTTCTTGTGGATGCTGGGAAGTGCTTGCTGATAGAAGCATGATAAACTGTCTCCAGAGAGGCTCAGGCAGAGCCTGTCAAATACAGAGATGGATGCTCACAGCCAACCATTTTGGACTGAGTGTGGGGTCTTGGATGGAGGAATTGGAGAAGGGACTGAAGGAGCTGAGGGGGTTTGCAGCCCCATGGAGGGAGGAACATTGTCAACTGGCCAGAACCCCAGTGCTCCCGGAGACTGGACACCAACCAAAGAATACACATGGAGGGACCTATGGTGCTGGCTACACATGTGGCAGATGAGGGCCTTGCTGGCCATCAGTGGGAAGAGAGGCCCTTGGGCCTGAGGATGTTAGATGTCCCAGTGTAGGGGAATGCTAGAGAGGGAAGACGGGGAACATCTCCATAGAGGCAGGGGGAGGAGGAATGGAATAGGGGGTTTCCAAAGGGGAAAACATTCAAAATGTATATAAAGTAAATATAAAAAAAAAAAAAGAAAGAAAGAAAGAAAGAAAAGAAAAGAAAATGAAAGAAAGAAAGAAAGAAAGAAAGAAAGAAAGAAAGAAAGAAAGAAGTCCTAGATGCCAGGGACCAAAGAGGTTGCCAGGACCCAACAAGGATGTCATTAGCTGAAATACCCAACAAAGGAGAGAGAGATTCTGTAGAGAACATGTTCAGTGGATAGGCATAGCCTCAGGTTGAGGGATGAGGCCACCCACTGATCTCAAAAATATTAATCCAGAATTGCTCCTGTCAAAAGGAAATGCAGGGAAAAAGAGTGAAGCAGAGACTGAAGGAAAGGCCACCCAGAGACTGCCTCACTTAGGGATCCATCTCATATGCAGACACCAAACCCAGACACTATTGCTGATGCCAAGAAGAGCTTGCTGACAGGAGCCTGATGTAGCTGTCCCCTGAGAGGCTCTGCCAAAGCCTGATTAATACAGATGAGGATGCTCCCAGCCAACCATCGGATTAAGCATGGGGACCCCAATGGAGGAGTTAGCAGAGGGACTGAAGGAGCTGAAGGGGTTTGCAACCCCATAGGAAGAACAACAATGTCAACCAACCTCACCCCACCCCCACCCCCAGAGATCCCAGGGACTAAACCACAACCAAAGGGTACACATTGAAGAACCCATGGCACGGCTGCATATGTAGCAGAGGATTGCCTTATCTGGCATCAATTCAAGTGGAGGCCCTTGGTCCTGTGGAGGCTTGATGCCCCAGCATAGGGGAATACTAGGGAGCTGAGTCGGGAGTGGGTGGGTGAGCACCATCATAGAAGCAGGGATACAGGGGAGGGAATAAAGGATTTGTGGAGAGGAAACTGGAAAGGGGGATGACATTTGAAATGTAAATAAATAAAATGACCAATAAAAAAGTGGTACAGCACTAAAAAGAGAATTCTCAACTGAGGAAACTCAAAGGCCTGAGAAGCACCTAAAGAAATGTTCAACATTCTTAGTCATCAGGGAAATACAAATCAAAACAATCCTGAGATTTTACCTCACACCAGTTAGAATGGCTAAGATCAAAACTTAGATGACAGCAAATGCTGATGAGGATGTGGAGAAAGAGGAACACTTCTCCATTGCTGGTGGGATTGTAAGCAGTTACAATCACTCTGGAAATCAGTCTGGCCGTTCCTCAGAAAATTGGAAATAGTGCTACCTGAGGACCCAGCTATATCACTCCTGGGCATATACCCAGAAGATGCTCTAACATATAATAAGAACACATGCTTCACCATGTTCATAGCAGCCATATTTATAATAGCCAGAAGCTAGAAACAACCCAGATGTCCCTCCACAGAGGAATGGATACAGGAAATGTGGTACATTTACACAATGGGATACTACTCAGCTATTAAAAACAATGACTTCATGAAATCCTCAGGCAAATGGATATAACTTGAAAATATCCTGAGTGAGGTATCCCAGTCACAAAACAAAACAAAACAAAACCACACATGGTATACACTCACTGATAAGTGGATATTAGCCAAACAGAAGCTCAGAATACCCATGATAGAACTCACAGACCACATATAACCCAAGAAGAAAGAAGACCACACTAAATTGTGGATGCTACAGTCCTACTCAGAAGGGGGAAGAAAATAATCTTTGGGAAGTAGAGGAAGAGAGGGATCTGGGAGGGATCAAGAAGGGGGAGGGAAAAGGGGAGGTCTAGTTCAGATAAGGGAGGAGATGAGGGAGAAGTAGAGAGTGTTGGGAATTTGAAAGGAGGTGAATAGCAGTGGGGGGAGGAGGGAATGGGAGTAGCCACTAGAAAGTTCCAGATGCCAGGGACCCAAGAGGTTCCCAGAACCCAACAGTAAGGTCATTAGCTGAAATACCCAACAAAGGGGGAGATAGACGCTGTAGAGACCATATCCAGTGGATAGGCATGGCCCCTGGTTGAGGGATGGGGCCACCCATTCACCTCAAAAATGTTAATCCAGAATTCCTCCTGTCAAAAGGAAGTACAGGGACAAAGAGTGGAGCAGAGACTGAAGGAAAGACCATCCAGAGACTGCCTCACCTAGGGGAATCCATCTCATATGCAGACACCAAACCCAGACACTATTGCTGATGCCAATAAGAGCTTGCTGACAGGAGCCTGATGTAGCTATCCCCTGAGAGGCTCTGCTAGAGCCTGACCAATACAGATGAGGATGCTAGCAGCCAACCATCGGGCTGAGCATGGGGACCCCAATGGAATAGTTAGGGCGAGAACTGAAGGAGCTGACCGGGTTTGCAACCCCAACAATATCAACCAACCAGAATCCCCAAAGCTCCCAAGGACTAAACTACTAACCAAAGAGTACACATGGAAGAACCCATGGTTCCAGCTGGATATGTAGCAGAGGATAGCCTTATCTGGCATTATTGGAAGGGGAGGCCCTTGGTCGTGTGGAGGCTCAATGCCCCAGGGTAGGAGAATGCTAGGGCAGTGAGGCAGGAGTGTGTAGGAGGGTGGAGGAGGGGAAACTGGGAAGGGGGATAACATTTGAAATGTAAATAAATAAAATAACCAATAAAAAATGAAAA
>JADRCH010000199.1:750588-819438 GCA_019843965.1 Rhynchomys soricoides
AGCACATCAGGTTCCAGGGCACCGCAGTCTCGGGAGGTGTAGATGTCAACCACTGGCCAGATGTCAACCACTGGCCTTTTCCCTTTCGTTTTTCCTCCTATTCCATCTATACTACCCCTCTAGTTTTGATAACCCTGTCCTCATGCATGAAATATCCCCTGAGACAAGTGGTTTGAAGGGAGAAATGGAACAATAAACATAGAGAGGGAGGGAGGAGGGTGAAATAACAGCAAGGATTCCGAAATTGTCATAAAGAATCATATCATTATCCATTTAATTAAAATTGCACACAATACATGCATTTGTGTACACAGACACACATACATCGTTTAAGTGACATTTCCTGTCTAGGCTGGCAGTGTTTTTTCCAAAAGCATAGACTATCTAACAGAACTGCAATGCAGGCACAAGAAACCCCCTTTCAAGTTGTTGGTCAATGGAATCCACGAGACTTCCAAATCATAGGCTATTGTTGTTGCCCTCGTCAGCCTCCAGGAGACTGGAGGTAAATCTGACAGCTGACAGTCTATGCCCTTTGGACACAGGATATGTATAACTCAAAATGTATCGAACCTGATTGCCTCCTTTCTGAGGCTTAGATTTCATGATACCCAAAGGTGCCATGTAAGCTTCCAAAGGAGGGAAGCAATCACTAGTCATGCCCACGTATGATGCCTAAGAGCCACAACAATGACTGTTCATAGCACAATAACCCTAATGGTGTAATAATACTGGCATATTGGTGGTAACCAACAGCTCTCTAGTTAGATATAAGACTTGCTCAACAACAAGGAAACCAAGACTAATACAGGAAATCTAGCCAACATCATAGTTTTAAGAACTACTAGTTGAATTAAAGTGGACTTTCTATTGTTTAAAATAGAAATTTTGCAAATTTTGACAGAAAATACATGATATCATGTTTAATTATGTAAATACACTTTCTCCAATAAACAATTTCAGTTTAAGTATTAAATAAAGAAATAATTGTTCTCATCACATCAGAAATTTAAACTTTCAAAAGGAGAAAATTGGGCAGAGGATATGGCTCAGGGGCTGAGAGCACTTGTTGCACAAGTGTAAGGACCTTAGTTCAAATCCCCAGCACCCACATAAACAGCTGAGTGTGGTCAGGTGCTCAGTGGTAATCTGAGAGCAGAGACAAGATGTTCACTTGCATTTGCTGGCAGCCTGCCCAGCTCCAGGTTCAGTGAAACCTTATCTCAAACGAATAAAGTGACAAAGCATGATACCTGGCGTTCTTTTCTGACTTCTGTATATACATGGGTGGGTACACTTGAATACACATGTGTGTGCAGTCTCAACTCCAACACACATACACAGTAAAGATGAAAATGTGATCTATGTGACTTTCATAACAATACTTCAGATATTGTAAGGAGTCTACTGCTGCGAGATACCTAGGTCAGCTGTCCTGAATAGAGCTACAGTGAACATTTATGTGCAACTGTCTGTCATTTTATATAAAATCACAGCACAGTTTAGAAGAACAAAGGGGACCAAGAAGGCTGGAGAGAGCAGCAATGACTTGGGTTTATGTGCTTAAAACAGACTCCTTACGTACATGCATGGAGCCTTATGTAGCCCAGTAGAACAGAATTTACAAAAGTCAGAAATAAAACTATTGACACAGAAAAGTACTCCTAATCAACTGAAAAGCTGGGATAAAATCCTTACAAACAATATCCAGATTGTGACAGAAAATACATGTGTACATGTGTGCAAATGTGTGTGCAATAGCACTTGTGCAGATGTAAAAGGAGATCAAAGTTGTCATGTTTGACAGTATGTGCCTTTACTGCTGAGTCCCCTCACCTGTCCCAGCTTTTCCCTAAACTTTATTTTGAAAGAGGGTATCACTAAATTTTCTAGGCCTGTCTTGAACTTGAGATCTTACATCTTCCAAGTAGTTGAGGTTACAGACATGTACCACCACGCAAGTCTCTCTGCTGTTGTAGTTTTCTGTCTCTCTGTCAGTTGTTCAGTCTTCCTGTCTGTCTGTCTCTGTATGTCACACACACACACACATAAATGAGGGGGAGGGCGAGAATGTTCTGAAAGGCCATACACTAATATATGGAGAGAACTTGCATTATTTACCATATTATGTTCTTTGGGCCCCCCCTTCCTTCCTCCGTTTCTGAACTATGAGCCTGTGACCTTGGCAATAAGAGGTAAAATCATAAGTGTTTTTCCTCTAAAATTTTTATCCCATTTTCAGACCTACTTGTAAAGACCTTCTTTTGTACTTAATATCTCCTTGCTTCTGAAATCCTATGACTGAAATTACTGTTATTTCCCTGAAAATCACACTCAACCTGCACACTATTCACTCTTTCCATTGTTGAGAAGGCATCCATCAGTCTAACCTCCCAGTAACTCAGAAACTATAATTTAAAGGAATCTTCAACCCAGCTTCTACATTATGGAACTACCATCTTTGCATGCAATTAAGAAGAAAACAACACAGTTTCTAAATTGGTCAGGAGGAAAAACCCCTTTTGTTCACTGCCTATAAATGCAGCCAATAATTACAGGGGAAAACAAATAAAAATCCAGAGAGAAATGGACACGTTTTAACAGCTCTCCTTCCTGAAAAGGAGATGTGGCAATGCATATTATTTTTCTGCTTTCATGGTGTTGTTTGAATGTTCCTCTTTTAAAAAGGAAGTGTTATCAAAGGAAGGTTAACAATGAACTATGACACAATGAACTATTTGCTGCTAAAAGAAAAGGGACGCAGTAGTCTCTCCTAGATGATGTAACCAGAACTTATTTGAAATGTATGCTTGCAGTTCTCGTGTCTAGAACCCAAGCTGCATTACAGAGATGTTATTATTTAGACACAGCAAAAACAACGTCATGCTGTTCTGCTTACAACCAGGGGACTCTGTTAACATTATTTCATTGGGTCCTTAGGAGGCTGAAGTGAACTTTTGAATGTTTTGAATCATGCTAAAATTAAAGCATTGAAAGAAGTGAGCTACACAGAATCAACTGACTGTGACCCATGGGAGCTCACAGAAACCAAGGAGCCTTGGAATAATCTACCACCGTTGGCTCTTACAACCCTTCACCTCCTCTTCTTCATAGACCCTTGAGATCTGAAAGGAAGGGTTAATGAAGACATCTCACTTACACCTCCAAAGGGCTAATTCTGCACATCATCCAGCTGCTGTTCTCTGTGTGAATTACCACCCGCTGCAAGAAGAAACTTCTTTGCCCTGAGCCAAGCAAGGCACTGATTTATGGGCCTAGCAGTATGTCATTAGGAGCCATTTATTGCCATGTTCTTTTACGAAAACAATAGTAAGTTTTCTCTTAGGTCAATGACCTCTCTGGTCTCAAGTTTCTAGCCATGTTACCTCTGTCAGTCACCGTTTTCATCTCAATCCCAATTGGTAAGTAGTTGGTTACTTACATAGCATTTGTACCACTGTTTAATCTTTCATATATCTTTTGGTCAGTTCACTGTTCTAGGTCACAGATTTTGTAGCTCGATAATTGTCCCGCGCTACGGTCTCGCCAGCAAGAACGACGCGGCACACATAGGATCCTTCTGCAGTAAAAGCTTTAATGCCTCTTGAGAGGGAGAGCATAAGCTTGCCACGAGTGGAGACTCAGAACAATAGAATACTCGCCCTTTATATGGGTCACAGCGCTTGCCTGGGACATGGAGCTTCCCCATTGGCTCCCGCACACCAGGCCAGATGCCGCCATGAGAGAGGCTGAGACTCTGAAGTGGAAAATTACCAGGTGCATGCGCACTAGCCTGTTTACAACTTGTCCTCGGCCGAATGTAGGCGCCATCTTGTAATGGCGGATGTGGGTGCTCAGGCGGCTCCCCACATCTCCCCCTTTTTATTTCTGTAAGCAAAGTAGGACACTCTTAAGAGGGCGGAGACAGAGGTCAAATCCCCTGACCAAAAGCTTGGGCCTTGTACAGGAGAAGACCCCTAAGCTCATGCGCGCCCAAGGTTTTCCTGACCCGCCCAGTGCCGTTTTTTAGAGGGAGGGAAACTAGGGCACTCAACCCTCATGCAGATGACATATCTCCCAAGGTGGCCCACAACGATGGCCGCCTTGTGCGATGCTTTGCTCGACATCCCTCAAGAGCTGCTCAGACCAAACATTCTACCCAGTGCAATGAGACTAGACTCGCGGGTGTGCAAGAACTGGCTGGCTGGCGACCTACCGCTATTGTTTAAGCATGGACAGCCAAACACCGGCCGGGGCTCTTTGTTCTAAGGCAACAAACCACCTTGTCTCTTTTAGTCTGGGCCCTGAGTTTGCAGATGAGCCATAGGAGGAACACCAACCCACAGCAAAGCACTGCTCCAAACAATCCCACCCCCACCCATTCCTTGAAATAAGAAATTGCCGAGGAAATCCATGAAGAGAGGCCCTCGGGTCAAGGACAGGTCAAGACGGGTGGAGTTGATCTGAATAATTGCTGTCGGCAATTCCCGCAGGGTGTCATCAAATTTAAAGGTCCAATTCTGTAACATATACTGCGAAAGACTTTTAGACAGGTTAGCTGCTTTTGTAAATCTATCATATTGTATGGAAGTAACACAGAGTCCTGGCAACTTTTGTTCACAGCCCAATTGGGCTAGCTGTCAAAGGACATCCAGTTGTTCTTGAATAAGATCAATGTGTTGGTTAACCAGCATTAGGCCCCTCTGGACTTGAGTATTGGCGGATACCTGTCTGTCTAGAGCTAAGGTGGCAGCTGCAGACAACTCATTAATGGTATTGGCGGTCTGCATCGTTCCAGAGAGCGCAAGGGCCGAAGCAGTGACAGCCCCTGTAACCGCAGCCGCTGCCACCACACCTATGATAATAGCAGAGATACCAAAGTCTCTTATCTGCCTGAATGCGGTCTGATCCACCGCAAAAGGACCTTGGCCAGTTAACATATCAAAGGTCCAATCTCTCTGTCCAGCAGTTGGTGCCGTAGCATTGGCTCTGGCTTGAGCTTGTGTAGCTTCATGCCATAAAGCCTTCCACTCCATATATTGGCCCATTGTAGGGAGCGCAGCCTTGGCCAGCATCTGCCAATCGGCGGGAGTCATGGACGCCCCGGCAAATCTCTCTAACATTACTATAGTAAAATTAGCATTTACCCCATACTTTCGGACTGCTTCAGCCAGGTCTTTAATTTGGCTGTACTCTACAGGGGCATGAACTCGTACTCCACCATCTGCCTCGAAAACTGGAAAAGCGGCTTGTACCTTTCTCTTAACCTTGTCAGAGAGAAAAGAAAAGGAGTTGGGACACATCTCATAAGGGGGAGGGGCGGAAGGCATGGTCTGCGTAGGGGCCAAAGGCGGCGGCCGCTTTATCTGCCCATTACAAGGCTGCCAATCTTCCTCATACCGCGCCGCTTCCTCTTCTAGCTCTGACTCCTCACTAGAGCTAAGGGGGTCAGTGTCTGAAGTTTCCAATGGAAGAGCCTCAAGGTCTTGAACTGGGTAGAGGCTCTCCCCCTTTCTTTTTTCTTTTTTCTTGGGTATGAGAATTGTTTTTCTGCCCACATTCCTGTCAGGGGGACAGTTTCCTATTTTATCTTTAATCTCTCCCTCGTCTTTCGACTTACCAGGAGGTCCATTTCCCTTGCTGAGATCTCTTTCATTTTGGGTACCCCTCCTCTCACTCCGTCCGGTTTCTGACATGGTGTCCTGGACCCTATCAGGGGTGATTTGCCCCTCCCTTACAGCATCTACACAGGCCCTACCTTGTTCGCCGCAATACAAAGACAGTAAAACCAAAATGAGGGCACTTAACACAATTAGCAAAACTTCAACAGCGTTAGACCAAAAAGGGGGCAACCCCAAATCAAGATCCAGGGTCAACATGCCTATCCGAACCTACCTCCCTGCAGTTCTGAATCCTCCCTGTTTCCAGGGGGTCTCCAAAGGTGCTTGATGATGACAAAGTTTCCCGGGTTTCGGCACCAGATGTCCCGCACTACGGTCTCGCCAGCAAGAACGACGCGGCACACATAGGATCCTTCTGCAGTAAAAGCTTTAATGCATCTTGAGAGGGAGAGCATAAGCTTGCCACGAGTGGAGACTCAGAACAATAGAATACTCGCCCTTTATATGGGTCACAGCGCTTGCCTGGGACATGGAGCTTCCCCATTGGCTCCCGCACACCAGGCCAGATGCCGCCACGAGAGAGGCTGAGACTCTGAGGTGGAAAATTACCAGGTGCATGCGCACTAGCCTGTTTACAACTTGTCCTCGGCCGAATGTAGGCGCCATCTTGTAATGGCGGATGTGGGTGCTCAGGCGGCTCCCAACAGATAATACTAATGACTTTTCTCTTCTAGTAGTATACAAAGTACATTCCAGTATGATTAACAACGGTTAGTATGAGGCACAGCTTAACGTTGGGCACCAGCTCGATTTCTCCATGTCTGATGGCATAAATGAATTGTGTCTTCACCTGTGTGGTCTTACAGCCACAGTTATGGAGAGTAACCAATAGTCTTAGCAATAGCCTATGGTGTAATAGGTGTGTGTGTGTGTGTGTGTGTGTGTGTGTGTGTGTGTGTGTAACTTTTTGGTCAACACCTCAACAATATGTAACTCATTTCTGGCTCTGCAGGTTTTACTTGGTACCCTAGGATGTCTGGTTAGTCTTGTCTCCCCTACTATAAGGTGACTACTATATCTACTATACAGTGAATTTATTTCATACATATCTTTATTTCAGATGGCTTCTATAGTACTGGGTTTCCATGTGTCTTTTCAGTAAGACCCTTGATTTATTATTTTTATTAATACCTGATAGGAAAGGGGAAATCCATTTTCTCCAATGAAGTGTCACTGGGTATGTCTACCACACTCCAGAGCAGGTCCCATGTGCAGGAGTAGTGGGCCAACACAAAACAAATTCCATGTTTTCTTGTGTATTTTTGTTTGAGTCTGTTACTTTGTCCTTTTTTTCAGTTTGTTTTATATAGGTATAAAGAATACATACTATACACAAAGAGGTTTATAAACTTAAAGGAACAAAAAATTACAAAGAGGCAGGAACCCAAACTGCCCCACTCTGGAGAATAAGAATCAGAAAGACAGAGGACTTTTCAACAGAATCTGTGGGAGTTGGAAGCCACCACTAAAGCTTATACACAAGGACACCACTTCTGTGCCTTGATAGACTGTCCTCAGATACAAAGGCATCATGAAAGCATCATCATAGGAACCAAAACTGAAAGATTTTGTGAGCCCCAGGCTGACATATGAGGAGTCTATGAAAACCCTCTGTATTGTATACAACATGTTATGTCTTGGTAAATCTAAAATGTACTTGAGACTGTTGTGTGTTCTGCTAATATGATTATTCTTGAAAATCAAGTATGTTTATAGTTTCATCCAAAATGGACTTTAAGAAAAGAATTATTTTAGAAGAAATCATCAGAAAAGATTTTTTTAAATCACTATTTCTATTTCTTTATTGCTGCTATAATTAAAAAATGCTTAGAAAGAAACCTAAAGTCACAGATGGCCTCACCGAGTAATTGAACAAAAATTTAAGAAACAAAACCCAACTGAAAGAAAACTACTCATGAAATAGAACACTATAAACTTTCCCATCTTTTTGTAAATACACATGAATTCAGGGTCTGTGGTATGGCTCAGCAGGCGAAAGATGCTAACGACCAAGCCTGGTGCCATGAATTCAATTTCCAGAGTCCATATAGTGGAAGAGTAGAATGGCCTCCTACACATTGTCCCCTCACTTCTGCTTGTGCACTGTGCTATATGTGTGCACACACAAATAAATATTTTAAAAGAATAATTATCATAAACAAACTCAGGCAGTATATTACAAGGAAAGACCCAAACTTTTAATGAAGTGTGATCAAGTCCACAAGTGGATCAAGAAAATGATGATCTACAGGCAAGGAGGGCTCAGTCCATAACAGCAAGGTTGATTGAGTTCACATATCGAATCCAGCGTGTTTTGCTCTATGAATAGATAAGAGAAAAAATGTGAGATTTGTCTTACTATGAAGGGTCTATGTTGATGGTGTCATTCCTATTTGTAAATTATAAAACTATTTAAATAAGACTTATTGAGCAAAAGCTCCTGTAAATGTCAACACATATGAGCGATCACTTTGTATGTGCCAAATGAACACTGGAATCTCTGGTGGGAAATTTTAAGTTTACAATCTCTGTTAGCAGGTGTCCATTTCTCCTTGAACAAGGAGGGAAAGTTTTATCTACTCATGGACCCAGTGCTCTTCTATATTCCCTGTGATTGCTGGCAGATTGCAGAGTGTAAGACTGGTGTCTGTAGCCTGCCTGGAAACCGGATGTTCTTACTTCCCCTGAGGGCTTCCCTGCCTCTTTCCTGTGTCCTCTCCACTCTGCTGTGCTCCTGGATGGAAGGGAGAAGAAGGTAGAGCCCATTGTCCAGGAGTTACACCTCTTGTTACCTGTTAAAATCAAGTTGTCTTCTGCAAAACATCCTCTTCCTTATTTAAGAGAGAAAATGACCTATGAATAAGTCATCAAGTTGTCTGCCATGCTGAGGATGACCCTCCATTAATGGGCTATCAAGGTCTATCCCTCTTCTTCCATGCTGAGGATGACCCTCCATCAATGGGCTATCATGACTTATCCCCATTCTTGGATCTTTACAGCTTCTGTAGTCTTTTCCATTTATTCAAATAACTTCATATTTACCTCAAAATGGCTGAAAGCCAAAATTAAATAGCAACAATCCTGTGCTCAGCAAATTAGCAGATTCAGAGATGGATGCCATTTCATATTAAATGTCTTGTATTTTGGGAGAAGCATTATCATTACCTTTGTTGCATAATATGCTTTGTTTATGAGGTCTCATACTCTTAATTTAGTTTGAACTACAGCCAAAAGTACACACTTAGTTTTAAACAAATGAACCTCTTCTAGATGGGAAAAATGCTCAGATTACTGAGTGATTGCTGTTGAAATACAAACAGGCAAAGAAGGAGACAAAACTTTTTTTAAAAAATTATTCTTTGAGAATTTTTGTACATATGTATAATAGATTTTTATCATTTTAGAATTCTAAGCAACAAAATCATCTCACGAATGTTTCTTCTATAAGTCATGAATAGTTAGGTAGCTCACATTGGTTTTGCAGGATTTAAAAGAAAAAGAGGACACCAAGTTGGGTGGATAGTGAAGCAATGGTGGATCTGGGAAGAGCTGAGGGAAGGGAGGTGAAGATACTGAATTCATCACATTAATGCTTAGAAAGGAGTGTCAGAGACCACTATGATTTTTTCTTCCTTGTCTTTCAAAGTAGCTAATGATTTTGGCAGATGCCTTAATTTGAAAGAGTGTGCAGAGAATGCCATGCTTTCCCATTGCTGTGAGTATTCGGTTGCAGAGAGCCACTCGGCCTACGTCAGAGAGCCGACTGTCAGGTCCACATGTCCACACAGGGCTTCTGTCTAGGTGGTAAGACTCCTGCTGAGGGAGAAACTGTACTTAAGGTAGAGCTGCAGAATCTATAGAGAGGCAGAAAGTCAAGAGGGAGATAAAGGGCCATGTGAGTGGATTCAACAGATGAAAAGGAATCTTGGAACCTGCAAGATGGATCTTGTGTGTGTGTGTGTGTGTGTGTGTGTGTGTGTGTGTGCGTGAGCGTGCGTGTGCACGCAAACTGGCATACACATGTGTGAAGACACGGGACCAGTTGATTCTTTCCTTCCACCTTATTTGAGTTGGGGTCTCTGTTGTTCAGACCTGTGTTCTGTAGGTTAGCAGGCCAGTGAACTTCCCTATATCCTTTTGTCTCCACCTTCCATCTTGTCATAGCAGCAGTGAGGTTTCAGATCCATACGACACCCAGAGCTTTATGCAGGTCTGGGCATTTTAACACAGAACCTCATGCTTAGCCTCTGAGCTACATGTTCAATGTAATCATCTTGTCTACAGTTTGACTCCCTTCTTTAACATTTCTATGACTTTCCTCCATTGTGTATCTGTGCTCTTCTAATCAATGAACAACACTGAACATTTCCCACACAGCAAGCCAAGTCTAGCTTATTACTTCTGCAGCTCCCTCTGCCTTCGCTGGGTGCTCCCATTCCCATCTGTCATCTCAGTGTGCTGTATAGTTCCTGCCTCTCTGACATGTCTGTGACCTTCTCCTCCCTATAATCTCTGGTCTTTGTCTTCTGTTCCATCAGAGAATGGCTAAAATGTCACTGAAGGTTTTATTAACACTGTGTCACTTTCTACTTTGCCTATGAGATCATTTCTTGTGTCTGTGTCTCCAGCTGTAGATCCCAGGCACATGAGGTTCAATGAGAGTTAAGTTTGAAGGCAAACACCCAAGTTCACTCCTTGGTGGATAGGATTCAATGACGCTTGTAGCACTGGCTCTTCTATAAAAGACTTGAGTGTATCACCTAATGCATTCCATGAATGACAAGTGCACAGCAGTTGGCCATCCTAACCTGAGTCCTGTTGGAGGCTCTGAGATATGCTTGGATAAGCATAGATAAGCCCCCACAGTTGTTTTAAATGATAGTGTTGTTCTATATCTTGACCCCCCAGTCACAAATAATACAAAACAATCAACACTCACATAGTACTAGCTTTATAATCAGGTGGCCAACTTATCTGTTTCAGCCATTTGAATCATTGCATTGCACATTTTCAAAATGAGTAGCCATAGACTGTTTCTAGGAGAGATGCCTTTTATCACATTGCTTTGGGATGCCACATACTGAGATATACTTATTTATATCACATGCTTATTTTTTTCTAACACAACTAGAGATTTAAAGAATGCCCCCACAGTTTATATTAAGGAAATTACAAAATAATGTTTTTAAATTGGGAATTTAAAATGCAATGGAGTGCCAATTCTTCTCACTCTTGTCTCCTTTGGATTTCCTGTGGGAAAGTAACCAACAGTGCTGGTGAGAGGCAGTTTTGTCTCATTTTAATTAACAGAGCTGGTCTTTGGGGAATCGTTCCATTACAATGAGCTGTTCTGGGAGGCAACACCTCCCGCCCACCACTACTGGTACTTTACAGCAATAATTCCACACTGAGGAGAAAGCTCCAGGGCAATGCTGGAAGTTTTAATCACAGCTTCTAATTATGAACAATAAGTCACTTCAACCATGTCTTGTGTCTCAAATATAATAAAAGAAAAACTAGCACTCAGCAATAATTCTCAGGCTGATAAAGTTACACAGACAAAGAGTATGAATTTTGTACCCCCGTAGAGAACATTCTAGAATGCTCTTCTACCTGACTTATAATTAGAGACCATTGGCCAAAGAACGGGTGTTCCTTTAAGAACTAGCATATTACCTTCCAACTACTGGGGGTTGTTAAGGCTCCCTCACGAGTGTTAAGAATTCTTAGCAACAGATAGTAACTCTTGGTTTACAGTTGGCAAGCAGGTTATTGCAAACTCACCACCTAGGAGTGCTGTCTGTGCCTAAAAACCTTTGAAGGAGATGTCTCTGAATCTAACAGTGGTAACTGATGACGATTCCCCCAGTGGCTTTAGGTTTCCTTTCTCTGCTGCGGTTATTTTCAAGATTGTATACTGAAAGCTGGAATGTTCTCACGCTATGAAAACAGTCAATGCTCCATTCCAGAGAACCCCCAGAATGCTTTGCGCTTCCCACAGCCTCAGTCATGCTGCCCCACTTGCTGCCTGGGTTGGCATCCTCACCTCTGCAGGCAGTAATCGCAGAACAGTTTAGGACTGTTGCCTATCCTACCACAACCACAAGATATCTGAAACAGTTCCTCTGGCACTTCCTTGATGCTTACCTGAAGGCCATTGTGAACTACGGACACTCACCTTGTGGGACAGCAGAACCTAGGGCTTACAGTATTGTTTTGCTACATGACGTCCACCTTCTGTTTACCATCTTCTCCCAGCCCCTTAGGCTCTACAAACAGTATTTTATATTCCAATGTTTTCTTCAGCATATATGTATGAGAAGAGACCTATTCACATCTCTAGATTTGATTTACAATGCTTCATGGATTGACATGTAGTTCCATCTAGTTTGCTGCAAATGATAAGACACTGACCTGTTTGTGGCCAAATGAACTTTTACATGTCTATAGGTCATGATTCCTTTCATACATACCTGTGTCGAATGCATAGCTCAGCTACTGCTGATAGCAATAGAGTGGGTGTTGAGTGGTCAGTTTGACACACATCATTTCCACTGAAGACCTACCCAGATGTGAGATAGCTAGAGCAAATGGCAGTGTGTTTCTATTCTTTGAGGACATCCATGTGTGCACATAAGAAGTGTGCAAATTTTCATTGGCACCAGCAGTGATTATTCTATTGCTCTCCCTTCTTGACAGCCTGGCTAGTGTGACTTCCCAAGACAGACCTACTGACTGCTATGAGTCACTATCTCATGCTGGTTCTAACTTGCTATTTTCCTGATGTCTAATAAGGTTGACCATTTTTCATAAGTGCGTTGATCATTTGAATTTGATCGACTTTTGTTCATTTTAAAATTGTTGGTTTCTGTTACTTTGTTTGGAACGTTCCTCACATTCTGGCTATTACCTGTCTGTGGTACACTTTCTCTTACTGCTTACTAATGTCTTCTAGAGTTTTAGATTTTGGGGTCTTGTTTTTTGTATCTCTGATATTTGTAACAAATATTGCAAGTACTACTGAAGAGATAAACTCACCAAGAACCAGTCTATATAGCTATGTGATTAACTTAGCCATTCAGCCATTTGAATCATTCTCCCGTTTTCAAAATGTATAGAGATAGAAGGTTGTGTGTGTGTGTGTGTTGTACATATATACTGCCAAATTTCAGTGTTTTCTATGTGTGTGCCAGATTATTGAAGATTTAACCATTTCTCCAAATTTTTTGTCAACTATCACTTAATCATAAATTGTATAGATCGCTTCCAGACAGTCCATTATTTTGTTTTGAATTTTGTGTTTGTTCATACACCACCAGCTTGCTGCTTTGATTGACCATCCTAACAGTTTTGTAGTAAAATTTGAACTCAAGTCATGTGTGACTTCCAGCTGGACATTTGTGTTCAAGAGTATTCTGCTACTTGGGGTCTTTCAGTGCTTTTAAGTGAATTTTAGGTTGTCTTTCTAGTTCTAGAATTTGGATTTTTGTGTGGACTGTATCAACAAATTGGACATTCTAACAACAGTAAAAGTAACTCCAGTTTGGCTCTGTTACAGCATGCAATGGGTCAACACAGCCCAGAAGGCTGCAGAGAGGCTGACTAAGAACCATTTGGAATTACATTCAATGCTATAAGCAAACTAACTGTCCTGGGCTCATTCTCAAGAGAAGGCTGATTGCTAGGGAAGATTGCATTTACAAATGGGAGAAAGTCCCACCCCTACAGATGGACAAACCCCAACATGAAAACAACAATGACCAACAAGCAAAAAAAAAAAAAACAAAAAAAACCTGAGAACACAAACACACACACGGACCCACAGTTATTAACTATCTAGAATCATTGCAAAATGTAAAGAGTTTAAAACACAGGCTTTCTTCATTTTTTGTTTTGTTTTGAGAATGAGAAAGAGGTCATAAAATTATTAATTTGGGTAAGTGGAGAGGTAGGAAAGACCTAGAAAGTTTTGAGGAAGAGAAAACATCTTCACAGCATATTGTATAAGAAAAAATAAATAAAAAAACAATGATGCTTACAGTGACCAAGGATTTCGAAGAGCATGTAGATAAAAGGCTGGTGAGGTGGGGAAGACAGAGCAGAGGGTGTGAGTAAAGAGAAGGAAATTCTAAAATAGAAGGACTAGAATCAATGGTAAGAAACCCAGTATGTCAGGCAGAAAACCTCAGCTGAGAGCCTTGCCAAGGGACTGACATAAGTGAAAAAAGACCCTTGGTTCTTAAAGACCTGAAGAGCTACTTCCATAAAGCTCAAAAAAATACATGATCTCAATGTCTCAAGGAAAAGCAGCACAATGGCTGAGTGGATTTAAAACCAAGCAATGTGCTGAATTAAGTAGATTTACCTCACTGGAGAAAGCATGCAAGTTTAGAGCAACAGGTTAGAAGGTGAGATTTTAGGCAGAGCCCAAAGGAAGAAGGAGTGCTTGTACTCATATCTTACAAGACAGACATCAAGCCAAAACCAGTCAGAATATACAAAGAAAACTTATTACACAGGGCAAATCCATCAGAGGAGATTGAATGTCAGAGAACCTCATTTTTATAAAATAAACACTATGACATGGAGGAAACCATAGGTTCCAACACAGTAACAGCAGTTGACTGCAACACTTCTCACGAAGAGATCATTCAGGCAAAAACTGAAAAGGAAACAGAGTTTAATAATACAGTTGCTCAAAAGGACTTAACAGGTAGCTTCATGATGTCCCTTCTAACAGCTGAAGAACACGGGTTTATAATAACATCGAAAACAACAATGCCTTAGAATAAACATAACCAAAGAAGGGTAAAATGTTTGCTAATGAAAGACACCAAAGAAGAAATTGAAACAGGGAAAGACCCAGAGCTATGAACTGGACTAGAAGAATCAATATTGTGAAAACCAGCATCTTATCAAAGGCAATCTACAGACTCAATACATTGCTAATCCAAATCCCAATGCCATTCTTCACAGAAAAGAAAAAAATAAACAAAACAACAACCATTTCCCAAACAAAAAGCCCTTAGAATATATGTAGAACCGCAAAAGACCAACAACAGCCAATGTGATCCTGAGCATCTTTTAGTATTGCCAAAGGAATAACCATACTTGATTTCAGGTTATTCTGTAGTGTCATCATAATGGCAACATTGTGGCACCATAACAAAAACAGACACAGTGATCAATGGAATAGAATAGAAGGCCATGAAACAAACCTGCAAAACTTCTGCCACTGGTAATTTTTATAAGGTGTCAAAAACATCCACATGTAGAAGAATAAAGACAATTCCCAATTCTGAACACAAGGAAGACTTGGTGAAAGTCTGCCCACTTGCCAAGGAAGATAAAATGGAATTGGAATTGGGTTCTTACCAGACTCTGAAGTGTGAATTTGTGGCTGTGTCTTCATTTCAAACCCCACCTCCAAGGGTCTAGCAGCCAAAAGGTAGAGGCATTCTATGATGCAAAGCCATGCTCCCCAGGCCTTTCAGCTGCGTTCTGGTCAGCTGACTTATCAGGATCTGTTCTCAGGACATAGTATTAGAGAGGTCTTCATTCTTGATAGCTGCCCAAATATACAGTGCACTTAAAAACCTGAATGCCATGCCTGCTTCAGGATGCAAAAATGTCCATGTGAACTTCTGAAGTAATTCCTCAAGCTAAGTTGTGTGAAAGATTTTTTTTTTTTATTTCCAATATTTCAAATAACTTTGCTTCTCAAGTCTGCCACAATTACATTTTAGGCCTCTTCTTTTTTTTCTAGGGGAATAAAAATACAGCAATAGGAGCTGATTAGAAATTACTCAAACAATTACATTATGCTTTTATAGCATTGAATTATGGCCAAACTTGAAATTCTGCTTAGAAGCAGGTCAAGGCCTCATAGCTAAACTCAATGCTTCTGCACTATCCAGTGCCACTTCAAAGAGAAAGCAACTTTCCAGTTGTTGAACCCTGCCTGGCATCCAGCTGAGGAGGAGAGAGGCTTGAAAGGCCTTATGTTCATGCAAAGATTTGTCTATCATCTCTCAAATATACCCCAAGACACTAAGTGTCCTCACTCCTACTCTCCCTTCTGTCTGGATCCATGTGAGTATCATCTCTTACTGCCCTTCTCTCTCCATTAGAGTGAACTTTAAAACTAAAGTAGGTCCCGTTGTTCCCATTTTAAAACCTTCAGCAGCTGCACATGATTTAAACAAGGCTTCCCACTGTCACCTTCTAGGGCTCCTGGTCCTCAAGACACTCTCTGCGGATTCTGTGCTCTTTCCCACCTTTCACACTGTATACTCAGTGTACTGACTGGTTTTGTGTGTCAATTTGACACAAACTGCAGTTATCATAGAGAAAGGAGCCGCCCTTGAGGAAATGCCTTCATGAGATCCAGCTGTAAGGCATTTTCTCAATTAGTGATCAGGGGTGGGAGGGCCCCTTGTGGGTGGTGCCATCCCTGGGCTGGTAATCTTGGGCTCTATAAGAAAGCAAGCTGAGCAAGCCAGGAGAAGCAAGCCAGTAAGTAACATCCCTCCATGGCCTCTGCATCAGCTCCTGCTTCCTGACCTGCTTGCATACCAGTCCTGACTTCCTTTGGTGATGAACAGCAATGTGGAAGTGTAAGCTCAATAAACCCTTTCCTCCCCAACTTGCTTCTCGGTCATGATGCAGGAATACAAACCCTGACTAAGATACTCAGTAAGGCAGAATGCTATACGGGCCACCCCCATTCCATCCCAGGTGTTCAAGAACCAAATGTTGAATGGAGTAGAAGATTGTTCTGACAATCAAACTCACACCGACAGCTTATTCTTCCAGCCCATTCTGGCGCTGCCCCACATGCTGGGCTTTGGTTTCTGCTTCTGACTGTAGTTCTATGCTAGGAAACCAAGTTAATAGTGCCGTGGAGAAAAGGCACCTATGGAAATCATCTGAGCACTAGGTCTCTCTTGACTGCTTTTCAAACTGTGTTGGTACAGTGTGGTCAAAATCTCAGTATTTACTTTAAAAGATTTGTGGGGTTTTTTGTGCTATTTGAGATTCAACTTCATTGTGTAGCATGGGCTGGCTTAGAATTTGCTTTCCTACTGTCTCAGAGCTGGTGTTATAGGAGAACATTCCTGGAAAACAACAACCACAACAACAACAACAACAACAACAACCACCACCACCACCACCACCACAACAACAACAACAAAACCTCAACTCATACTTGAAATATTTCACTTCATGCTGCAGATTCTTTCTTAGGAACACAAAATTTATCTTAGCACAGCTGAACAATAAATTTATCAGTTCATAGTTTATTATATCAGGACATATTTTAGGCATTTAAAAAAGCTTGAATTATCTGGGAAACAGTACTTATTATATCTCCTACTTTAAAATAGTCTACTTTTAATTTGGTGTAGATTTTAAGTATAGCTTCACATGAGAGGAAAGGCCCTTGGTCCTGGGAAGGCTTGATGCCCCAATATAGGGAAATGCCAGGGCAGGGAGGCAGGAGTGGGTGGGTGGGTGTTTGGGGGAACACCATCATAAAAGCAGGGGAAGGGGGATGGGATGGGGGTTTCTGGAGTGGAAACTGGGAAAGGGGATAGCATTTGAAATGTAAATGAAAATATCCAATAAAAGTACACATACGTGCACAGACACATGCATACATAGACACACACAATGCATGCACAGACACACATGTTTTTAGACTAACTACATTTTTCAAAACCAGTCCATTTCCTAATGTATCAGAAAATGTATAAATTCAAAGAACTAACCATTGCCTTAGCTAAGGTCCCTGCTGTCTAAGTACAGAAATGCATGCCCTTTAGTTTCTAATTATGTTTGAGATTGTGAAGAATTTACATGATTCAGAGGATCTGTATAAGGCAGAAGCAGGATAATGGCACAGAAAACAGAACAGCATAAAGCATAGTATAAAATCACAGCTTCATTTAAACCAGAGACCCTACTTAAGGTTCTGTAAAAATAGACTTGTAAAGGGTAATGAGTAAGTGGACTAATATTGCTAGATTATGGGCAGATAAAAATAACTAATTGATAGACTCAAAATGCAAATTTGTGCCTTTAAACTATTGAACGTTATTTATTTATTTTGGTTTATTTTGGTTTATTTTGAGACTGTCTCTTAGTTACCTTTTCCCTTTCCTCTTTCCTCCCCTGGAGCCTTCCATACACCCTTCTCTGCTCTCCTTCAAACTCACGGCCTCTTTTTCCCATCAATTGATGAAATTGTGTCAAATGTGCATTTGCATATACATCTATACTCCTAAATATAATCTTCTGAGTCCATATAATGTTACTTGTATGTATGTTTTCAGAGCTGATCATTTAGCACTGGACATTAGTGTGCTCTTCCCTGGGGAGGGCCACCTCTGTCTGTCCAGCTTTCCTCAGCTGCTTGTAGTTCTTTGTGTAGGGTTGAGGCCTGCTAGGCTTTGCTCCTGGTGTACTTTGGCATGTTCTAAAGTTAAATTTTAAAGTTTAAATTTAAAGACCTAGTATCAAGGACAAGTACTAATCATTGTGCACACTCAAGACCCAGAATTGATACTCACTTTCTGTTACAGTTTTTATTTAATAAGCTTAGGTCTTTAGGACTCTTTCAACAAACTTACACTTTGAGTTTTGAGTTAGAGGACGGTTGTGTTGGTAAAGTCCTAGCCTTCAAGGCAGGAAGACTGAGTTTAGATCTTTGGCACATATATAAAATATCAGGCATGGTGACTCATCACTTACAATCCCTGTGCTCGGAAAGTTGATAAAGACAAGGTGAATCAGGATTACCTGTAGTGGGAGCTTCAAGGATAGCTCCATGGTTGAGAGCATCTGCCATTTTTCACAGGGCCTTGAGTCATTTCCCAACATTCACATGGTGGCTCACAGCCATCTGTAACTCCAGTTTTAGGCTCGATGATGCCCATTCTGGGTTCTGTGGGCACCAGACACACATGTGGTACACAGAAATGCATGCAGACAAACCATCCATACACGTAAAAATTTAAAGGCTATCTGAAATGAACCAAAGTACAGTTTGGAGGGTTTGAAAATATTTCCACTTAGGAAAAAAACAATCTCAATTCACTTTGATTCCCTGTGCAGATCTGAGCCACAGGCCAGTGACCTCTCTTGTTGGTTTGGTCTGCATAATCCCTCTTGGTTGCACACGTTATTCATTAGCAGGTGGCTAGCTAACTACTCATGTTCTTACTAAAAACATGACAAGATCCTGTATTGAATTGTGTGTAACTATTTCATAATTCATTATGTTCATATTTTTGAAACAAGGTTCCAGGTAGCCCAAGCTGGCCTCAAATTCACTTTATTATCATAGATAACATTGAATTTCTTGTGTCTTCTTCTCAAGTGCTGGGACCACAGCCATGTGCTATCAGGCCTGGTTTGCATTGATATTTTTGATGCACCAACTAAAGATTTCATGTATATGACCTATTGTCTAATTATTGTTTATTTTTTCTGAAAAACAAGCATATTATAGGTACATATTCCATCTTTAAGAAAAAGTGTAGATAATTTTATTGCAGGGTATAAAGAAATTAATCTGCACCAGGCAGTGGTGCAGATTAATCCCAGCACTTGGGAGGCAGAGACAGGCGGATTTCTGTGTTCAAGGCCAGCCTGGTCTACAGAGTGAGTTCCAGGACAGTCAGGGCTACACAGAGAAACCCTGTCTCGAAAAACCAAAAAAAAAAAGAACTTAATCTGGATGTGTCCTCCTTTCTGAATAATTCTCACAGTGTTAGGTGTATATGTAGATTTCTAAGAAGAAACCCCTCACCAGTCTTTCCCAGTTGTTAAGCCCATATACCAACTGAGGTGTGCTCACCATTTCAGTAGTGGGTGACTATTTTGGGGGTAACCAGTCACTTTCTGCTTGGATTTGAAGCCTGATCCACAGAATGGAACTCATGCTGGGTATTGGCCAAGAACCCATGGTTAAAGAAATCCTAAGCTGCAGGGGAGAGCCACTACTGTTGTTTGGCTGAATGTAAAGGCTGCCAAACTGTTTTATAAATGTGTGTTTATGCTCACAGGTGAGTGCTTCTCACAGCCTTCACGTGAGAGTCTTCAGTTCATAACTGGTCAAAGTACTGAGACTAGTAGAATTCTCAGGCCCAAATTAGATCCATTTATTACTCCTTGCAAGGCTTTGAAGTGGGGAGGCAGAAAAATATAAGATCCTGTGGTCATGGCATGGACATGACATGGTTGTTGCATGCATGAACTCGCCATAGCTGCAATTAGTTGCCTGCAGAAGACTAATAGAGCAGCAAGCCTGTCATCATGATCATGGATGAGGGATGGGCTTCCAAGGCTCCAAGCTTTGGCTAGTGACTGCTGGCAGCTGATGATGTCTGGCAGAGTAGGGAGGGACTTATTTTCTTTAGTGGGCAGTCACGGGGCAGTCATCTGAGCTACAGTAAATAGCCCTCCACCCATACCTGATTAAACTTGGTGAGTCACACACACAGGATATGAAAGCACTTAAGGAACTTGTTCAAAAGAAGAATTTCAACAGGGTGGGGGTGGTATATGAAATGTTAATGGTGGAGGGAAGAACAGAATTCATCATGTGTGAAACTGTCAGAGAATGAAAGAACTTTTGTGGAATTATTTGTTTTCAAGACTACATCATTCCCCTTCCCCTTTCCCCTCCTAACCCTCTGTTACATCCCTCCTTGCTCTCTTTCAAATTTAATGCACCTTTTTCATTAATTTAAATAATTTTAAAAAGAGAAACCATATAAGATAAATATAATGTGCTTACCGATACTATTACCCTTCAATCTAGGTGTGTTCCCCCTAAATGGGTGATTCTTCAGATTTTATTTTTAACTGACAAGTAAGACAAGACACATCTACAAGAGTTGTATATGATGCTGTTCTGTCTGACGTCTCTCGTCTCCTGAGCTCCCAAAGCATATTCTTCACACACCAGCCCGGTGGTACTTTGAAGATGTGCACACTCCATGTCAGTCAAATCCTCTTCAAACCATCACTAGCACAGCGCTATGCTTATCCAAGCACATATGGGAGCTAAAAATGCAGACCCTACCCCATCTCTGAGAAGTTCCCAGGGACTGCATATGTAGCAGAGAGAGAATTTCTGGCCATTTTGAGTTCCTTCAGTGCAGTGAGAAAATTCGGGAACCAGGGGTTGCGATAGGAAGCTTTGAGAATGAGATGTGTCCTGCCTAGGCACCCATAGCGCCCTGATCTCTGTCTTCCCAGCAGCTCCTGCTGAGAACAATACCAACCAACTAGACCTCCCCAGAGCTCCCAGGGACTAAACCACCAACCAAAGAGTTCACATGGAAGGACCCATGGCTCCAGCTGCATATGTAGCAGAGGATAGCCTTATCTGGCATTGATGGAAGGGGAGGCCCTTGGTCCTGTGGAGGCTTGATGCCCCAGTGTAGGGGAATTCAAGGGCAGGGATGTGGGAGTGGGTGGGTGGGTGGGAGAGCACCCTCATAGATGCAGGAGCATGGGGAATGGGGAGGGGATTTACAGAGGGGAAACCGGGAAGGGGGATAACATTTGAAATGTAAATAATAATAATTATTATTATTAATATTAATAATAATAATAAAGAAACATCTGAAGCAGAAATTGCCATGTCAAACCTAAAGGCTTCCCTTATAGAGTCCAATCTCTTGTGAATTCTGGGGCTTTGAGATTAGGCCTGTGTTTTTAACACACAGGCATCCCACAGTGTTGTAAAAACAAGATAACATTAATTTCCCCATTAGGTTGCTTTGACATGTTTATGAAAGATCAATTGATCGTATAAATGGAACTTTTTATTTCCTTCATCTTTCCCTTTTGCCAACATAGCATTCTCCTGATTACTATAGGCTTTTAGTAACTTGAAGTCAGCAATTGTAACTCTTCCAAGTTTTTTCTTTAAGATTATGTTGGCCAGTCTAAGGTCTTTGCATTTCTATTTAAATTGTAACGCAGCATGTCAATTAAAAAAAAAAAAAAAAATCTGAAGGCCAGCAAGATGGCTCAGTGGGTAGAGGCACATGCCACCAAGCTTGACCTGAAGTCAGTACATGGGACCTGCAAGGTAGAAGGAGAGAACTGATTTACTCAACTTACCCTGTGACCTCCATGTACATGTTACTGTGTGCATTCCTGCAGCCTCACATACAAATCATTAAACAAACAAATATAATATTAAAAATTACACTTAAAAATGGAAGGACTTTTTTTCTGGGACTTAATTTTGCTTTGAATCTATGAGTAGATTGCAACAGCATTCTCATTCTGAGATTTAAGATATGCTAACAAGGTTCATGTCTTAGGAGTACTGTTTCTATGATGGAACATCATAACCAAAAGCAATTTAGGGAGGAAAAAATATATTTAAGCTTGTAATTCTCAAGTCCCATTCCATTATAGAGGGAAGCCAGGGCAGGAACTCAAACGAGGCAGGAACCTGGAGGCAGGATCTGCTGCAGAGGCTGTGAAGGGGTACTACTTACTGCCTTTCAAAGCCTGCTAAGCCTGCTTTCTTTTTTTAATTTTTAAAAATGTATTCTCTCATATATTACATTCTGACAACAGTTCTTATACCACCCAGGACCACCTGATGAAGGATAGCGATACCCACAGCAAACTGGGTCTGCCCACATCAATCACCAAACAAGAAAATGGACCAAACTGATGAAACTGTTCAATCTTCAGTCTTCCCTCCATCCTCCCTTCCTTCACCTCTGAGAGGAAGGAGATCTCTCCAGGGGAATCAACCCACCCTGGAACTTCAAGTGACTACAGGACTAGGTATATCCTCTCTGACCAAGGCCAGACAAGACAGTCCAGTTTAGGGGAGTAGGATCCACAGGCAAGCAACAGTCAGGGGAAGCCCACCCGATTCCCCTACCCCCGCTCCAAGTATTGGGTAAGGCTCTGCATGAAGACCAGGCTGCACATCAGCTACATATGTGGACAGGGGGTGAGGGGTAAGTTCAGCCCGTGTATGCTCTTTGGTTAGTGGTTCAGTGTCTGGGGAGCTCCAAGGGTCCAGGTTAGTTGACTCTGTTAGTCTTCTTGTGGAGTCCCCACAGGCAAATCTTACGGAGATATTTCTTCAATTGATAGTGCCTCTTCCCAAATGACTGTAGCTTGTGTCAGGATGACACATAAATAGAGCAGTGGATCTATGTGCATGTTTGTTCTTCCAAAACTTTGTGTTTCCGCGATTATCAAACTCCAGAGCCTCTTCGTTCTGTTTCACTTTTCCCCCTTCCCCCATCTTCCCTCTGTGCTCAAGCATCTGTCGTGGTGTAAACGATTCATGAGAACTATTCTCTCCCTGGATTTTGATTTAACCCATCCACGAATCTTCTTATTCCATCTTTTCTTCAAATCACATGTAGCACGTGTGATCAGCTACTTCCAAATCCAGCCAGCCCTCTATCTCTGTGTGGGCTCCACATTCATGGATTCAATGAGCTACTCAGTGTTACAAAGTGCCTCTGTGTGCTGGGTGTCTACACGTTCTTCTC
Source organism: Rhynchomys soricoides (assembly GCA_019843965.1). Lineage (NCBI taxonomy): Eukaryota > Metazoa > Chordata > Mammalia > Rodentia > Muridae > Rhynchomys > Rhynchomys soricoides. The sequence goes on from JADRCH010000199.1 coordinate 773,819, forward strand.
TCGTCGCTATTCCTTAGCCAGCACTGCGCAGCATCCACAGAAGTTCGAGTCTTGTAAGCTGTCCAGTGATAATTTAGAATATACCTACGAAAGGAGGTGCAGAGGTTTTATGTAAACACCATACCATTTCCCGTAAAAGACATAAGCGTCCACGCATTTGAGGATTCTGGGGCACGCAGTTTCATTCCCTGGACACATGGAGAAACAGCTGCCTGTGATGTCCATTTTTTTTTTTTTTCTTTTTAAACATGCGTGTTGCATGTAATTTTAAAAAATTCACTAACCCCTTTCTGGGAGCTCTGCCTGCACTCCTGACTTAGCTCCAAGATCATGATACCACCAGCCCTTGCTCTACCTGGTTACCTCTTCCTCCTGGCTAGCTTTGCCAAGAGGCCAGCAACTGCCCTGGATGCCCTCTTTCTCCTGCTCACCGTAGCTCTGCAGATGGAAACCACTAGACAGTTTTATTATTTTAAAACTAGCCAGAATGCACAATTGCTGGGCTCTTAACAGCTAACCTATTTCAGCCAACCACCAGGGGCAGAGGCCGGCATTCAAGCCTGCTGAAAAAACAAAAAACAAACCTCTTCCTCTCTTCCTGCGTCTCACTTCCTCCTCCTCCTCCTGGGACCAGGAAGTCCCACCTTTTTCTTTTGCTCAGCAATTGGCTTCCACCTTTTTTATTGACACAATCAAGAACCAATTAGGGAATCAACACCTCCCTCAACACATGAGTCAGCAGAGAAAGGCAAATTCACTTTCAGATGCTAGTGGGGTGGTTTTTGTTTTTGTCAGTTGTCATTTGTGACAAAAAATAGCAGAAAGTTAGAGAGGTCATCTAAGCATGTGTAAGTGTACATTAATCCACGCATGTTGTTGATAACAAACACAAGCAAGGTGGATGTGAGCCCCCCTGAGACAGAAGCAGGCCTGGCCACCCAACAGAAGAGAACAATAGAAAGTCGCAGGCTGCTCTCTGCATAGCCTCAGAAGCCACTCTGCTCAGTGGGTGAGAGAGCCTCTTTCACTGTGCACAAGAATTGCAACACTTTACAGCCAAGCCCTGCCTCTGCTCTGATTTTCACAGTCCTCGTGGGTTTAGGAGGAAAATTCCATTTTCATGTCTTCCTCTGGGGAGACGGTCTTGGTACTGAAAGCCAAGTCCTGTAAAGAGGTGACAAGATGAATTTGTCCCACCATCCTTCCCTCTGAAGCAGCAAACCAAGGCCTCAGGGTCCCACACCAGTGAGTTTGGAGAGTGAAGAAAAGCAGTAAAACTTTAATTAAAATAAAAGCCCACAGTGGGGAACACTCAGAGACCTAATTTTCAAATCTTCCTTTGTAATTATAAAACTGAAGCATGCTTACCTTGAAATTAGAAAGTCTAATAAAATTTAAAGTGCATATAATTTCATTACCTAGAAACAATTACTACTAGAAATTTGGTGTGTTCTAACTCATATCTATATATGGGCCTATGTCCTTCTGTCTGTCTCTGTCTGTCTGTCTATCTATCACCAACAATCATGTATCTATCAATCTATCAGGTGTCTATCAATTATCTATGTATCATCTGTGTATCTACCTCTCCATGTGTGTGTGCATGTGAATGCGTGTGTGTGTGTGTGTGTGTGTGTGTCTGTGTGTGTGTGAATATGCATGTGTATGTGTGTATGATAGGATACTTTATGTACTCTGGGCTAATCTCAAACTCTTTACTTTCCTGCCCCACTCTTCTGAGTGCTGAGATTACAGACAACTATCACCATGCCATTCAAGAATATTTTCAAACTTGTTATATCTAAGGCTTATTGTGGCCTTGTCTTATTGCATCAGAGTCTTACAGTGCCACTTCTGAAACTCTAAGTATGGATAACTATCATGTAAACTTTCATGTGCTGTTTCATGCTGTGTTCTACTGGTAGTAATCAATTCCATGCCAGCTCTGTTCTGCCCCCATTAACAGAGATAGTTACCCCTTCATCCACTGTATGCAGTATTTAGTTGGGGATTGAATTTGCTGCTTCAAAGTTCCCCAGTAATTTTCTGAGAGGTGCCAATAACATCTAGCAAATTCTATTTTCTCCTAATTGTGTTTTCCACTGAATTTCTCTGTTAAATACCACAGAAAACACCTTTTTCCATCTTTATTGCAATTGTTTTTTGGGTTTTCTCCTATTGTTATTTTGTATGCTTTACATTACCTAATCCCAAATGGGACCTAGATCAGTATCCAATTGTAATCTTCAAAAATGTAATGCTATCCCTTATCATATTTTATAATTTTTATTTATTCTTTGAGAATTTCATATTTTCATCTTATTCTTTCTCTTCCTCCAATTCCTCCTAGATTTCCTCATATCTCTTTACCAAGTTGGGGCCATATATTTTCTTTCTCTTAAAAAACAAAACAACAACAAAAATATAGAGTCCATTTTGTATTGGCCAAATCCCCCTAAGCATGGGACCAGCCCCGAAGTGTGACACTGCTTTGAAGAAAAGTGATTTTCCCCTTCCCAGTAAATATCAAGTGTAAATAGCTTCCTGGTTAGGGGTGGGACTTTTGCCCGCTTCCTGGTTTGGGGTGGGGCTTATGTCCACTTCCTGGTTAGAGGTGAGACTTCTATCCAATTCCCTTTCTCAGTGCTGGGACTTTGTCTGGTTTGAACCTGTGCATTGCTATGGGTGCTGGCATGGTCTGTTTGCATTCAAATGTGTCTTAGTCCTCTTGTGTCCTGAAGATTCTGTTTCTTTGAAGTTATCCATGGCCATTGGCTCTTGTAATCTCCCTCTGGCTTTTATGACCCCCACTCCCCCCTGCCCACTTCCACAGACATCCCAAGTCTTGAGAGGATGGGTGTAATGTGGGCATTCCATTAGAGCTGAGCACTCACAGTCTCTCACTCTTTGCATTGTCCACTTCAGGTTTCTATGCTACCATATGTTGCCAGATATTTTATAGTGTTTTGATATTGTTCAGGCGGTGTTTTGAAAAATTGATGTTTTCTGTTTTGCAAAAGTAAAGAGACTATCTTCTTTCACAGCTATTCACATACGCATTAAAAAGCTGATATGACTTCCTGACGCAAGAATCTCTCGTGAAAATATCTAACCAATGTTACCATTTCCTGTAATTTTATTATTTGGGCTTTTGAGAATTTTCACAAAAGCATCTCCTCTTTTGAAGTCATAATGTAGAACATAAAATGAAGCAATGTTCTTATGGAGGCAGGAGTGGCTTCATTTCCATTGGTTTTGTGTTCTGGTTTCTATTCTTTCCTGAGAATCAAGGCCTCTTGATTCTAAGCAGAGGTCTTTCTAAAATCTTAATATAAGCCTTTCATCCTATTTCACCAGTGTTCGTTTATATTGCATCTCGTAAATAATTCCATAGATGTTACAGAGACTCATCCAAGAATCACTGCTGTTCCGTATCATCACAGAATTAAATTATGCTCTTAAATATCTGGCACATGCACAGTGTATGTGATCCATTAAAAGCTCGCCTTTTTTTCTGTTTCTTTCTCAGATTCTACTAGTCTGGGGGTGTTTAGTGGGAAGGGGTGGCAGCCAAATGGGGGGATTTCCCATCTCATAAGAGAAGGGGAAGGTGCAAAGGGAGAGGACTTACATGAAGGGGTACAGGGAGGAGAAGAGGGGCAGATATTGGGTTATAAAGTGAGTAAATGGGGCTAGAGGGATGGCTCAGCAGTTAAGAGCACTGACTGCTCTTCCAGAGGTCCTGAGTTCAATTCCCAGCAACCACATGGTGGCTCACAACCTCTGTAATGGGGTCCGATGCCCTCTTCTAGTCTGGCTGAAGATAGCAAAAGTGCACTCGTATACATAAAGTGAATAAATAAATACATTTTTTTAAAAAATAACAGAACACACAAAATCATTGTATGTATAGGGGGTGTGAGCGTGTGCGTGTGCGTGTGTGTGTGTGTGTGTGTGTTGCTACAAGTACACATAGGGACAGGAAAAAGGTGATTTGGCTCCTTCACTTCAAGGCTGTGATCTTTACTAGGCATTGATAGTATGTATTGCCTCCCACATCCACCTTCCCAGAATTTAGTCTTCACAGCCATACAGGATACAGACATTGTTCTGTGCACACTAAGAACCAATTAAGGAAATCAAGTACAAAAGAATGAATGGCTGAGAGGAGCTTTAGGCCACTAGTGGTCTCTAAACTACTAACATGCCTCAAATAACACATTAGTGAAGGATAGGAACAACCAATGAGAGAGTGAGAAAGAGAAACACACTGCGTCTAGGAAGCAGGTGATAAAGTCAGAAAGGGAAAGAAAGAATCTGTAGGAGGCTGATGAACAGGGGGCTTCAATGAAAGCCAAACTGAAAGTCTAGGAGATACCCAACACAGGCAAGACAGAGGGACATCATGTCTAACACCAAGAAGAAGAAGAAGGAGGAGGAGGAGGAGGAGAGTGGGAGGAGGAGGCGGAAGAGGAGGAGGAAGAGGAGAGTGGGGGGAGGAAGAGAGTGGGGGGAGGAGGAGGAGGAGGAGGAGGAGGAGGAGGAGAAGGAAGAGAAGGAGGAGGAGGAAAAATCTGATCAAGATCAACACATCAGGACCAAAAATATGCAAATGGATCAAGATAGACTATGAACTCCAGAGATAGAAGACTAGAATTTATTCATCATATGGTTGTGTTTAAGCTATAAATGATATTTATAACCACAATAATGTAGACAGCAAATACTGTTGTGATGGGTTGGATTTAGTTGCCCAGGAACTCGTGTGTGGAAGTCCTAACCCCAAGAACAGAACTATTTTGGAGTAGAGTCTGCAGAGGTAACTGAGATAAAGCAAGGTCCTTAAAAGGGCCCTAATAAATGAAGAGATGGACCACAGAATAACTGCTCCAACTTCAGCAACTCTGTTTGCATTCGTTATGGGATCTATTCTGTGACACCATGTGTATCCCATGACCAGGGCAGCTCTTATAAAGGAGACCATTTAATTGGAGCTGGATACAGGGTTAGGGGTTCAGTTGTAGTAGAAAGAACAAGTGTGGTGCTATTGTTAGAAAAGATGGGGGACACTGGCAGACCCGATGTTAGAAAAGGACCCAAGAGTTCTACATCAGGATCGGAAGGAAGCAAGAAAAGGGAGGCACACCAGGCCTGGCTTGAGCCTCTGAAACCTCAAAGCCCAACCCCAGGGACAGGCCTCCTCCAACAAAGCCACACCCACTCCAACAAGGCCACGCCTCCTAAGAGCACCACCCCCTCTGAACCTATGGGAGCCATTTTTACCGAGACCACCACACTGTCATATCCTACTTCTGCCTGAATTTATGTAAGGCTCGTTCTCACTCATCCATGGTTCTGCGTTCACATGAAAACCCCTGGGACTAACAGGCCTCCAAACCCACCACGAACGAAGTCAGTAAGTGCAGACCCAAAGTGCTGATTGAATGATATCAGCCTAATAATTCACATTTTAAAACTTACTTTTAAAACTATTTCCTATAAAAATAATATATATCAGCTTGTTATTTCTTTCTTTCTTACATAGGTTATTTGCATGGTTCTGGGAACTGAACCTAAGGCCTCATGTACACTGGGCAAGGCCTCATGTACACTGGGCAAGTTCTCTGTGTCTGACCTATATCCCAGCTGTCAGTCTGTTTAATAGCTCCAAGGCTTTCTGAAGATGGAGTCTTAGTAGCACACTCAGCAGGACTGAAGCTGTGCATGGCATCTTTTCTATGCTTCTCTGAGTTGGAAACTGAGGACCCTCCCTTGAAAGTCAATGACCCAGGCAAAACCTGGGTTCACAGGAGTCATTGCCCTAGCACCTACCATACAGAGCCTTCCTAATTCTTCTCCCACCAAAACCTGACTAGATACCTCAGACTTCTCTACAGGGTATGTCCTGTGTTCTCATATCCAGAGGATTGTGGAAACTGTCTCCTGTCTGGGAAGGCCGCATACATCTCAGGAATAGTCCCTCACTCACTATGACTCCAGCCTCTGCTAAGTACACACTCACTGGACCTGGTGATTCAGAGGGGCCAAGAAATGGATGACAGTGGCCACATTGATCTAGAACTGTGTGTACCTGCTGAGACTGAGTTAAGATCTAAGTTCAGTGATCACACCACCAGCAACAGAGCCTAACACTGTTTGAAAGATGAGAAAATGCCTCATATACTGAAGGCAGGTGTGCAAGCCTAAAGATAAGGCATCTCTGAGGTAAATGGTAGAAACAACAAAAACAGTCGGAGCCTCTACATTTGCATATTTGTACTATATCCAAGAATAGCACTGCTAAGAAGTAGCCCTGCTGCTGGTGCTGGCAGCCTCAGAGCTACACAAGCAGAGCATTTGTGAGATGTGACAGTTAGTGTCCTGGCCAAGGGGTAAGCGTTGCTTCTCAATTTGCTTGTCTGGCAGCTGAGATGTAATAATGAGCACAGGCTAATCTGCAAAGGAGAGAAAAGGCAGAGCCAAGCAGCGCTGTCTGGCTGTAGAGACAACAGGAACTCTTTGATAGGTAAGATGTGACTTAAGGACAAAGTAGGCAACTGGAGATGATGCAGTGACCAAGAGCAGTCACTGCTCTTCCAGAGGACCCGAGTTCAATTCTCAGCTCCCACTTGGCATCTCACAACTCTCTGTGATTCCATTTGCAGGGGTATCTGATACCTGCTTCTGATCTCCATGGACACTGCATACACTATGTGCATATGCATGCATGCAGCCAAATACTCACACACATAAAAAAATCTTTTATAGACAGTACAAGCTGAAGGCAACAGTGATTTTAAAATAAGCTGTCACTTTTGCGAAAAGGTGACATTGGAGTTTTCAAGATGTTTGAGGGGAAAAAACTGCCTGGTCATTCCTTCCTGAGGACATTTTGATTGTATTTACTGTGTTCCTCAGAAGACCCAGTGATGATCTCATGGTCCCTTCTGCTCAGTTTAAAACAGAAGCACAGTGTTTGGATGGCTGTGTAGGGTTTTCTTGTGCTTTGTTAAGAATGCAGAATGGAAATCTACATATCCTATGCTTTGGTCTCAGGCACCCAGGTCTTCTCAGTATGATTTGCACACTCTCCAAAGGCAGCCCTGTTCAGAGCCAGTGTGATATAGTAAGACCAGGATATGGAAGGACATAGAGTGAGAGAAAACAACAATGGCTCCAGGAATGTTGTCAGGTGTCACTTCCGGAGCTTGCCCTTGGATATCTATGGGACTTCATAAACTCTACATTTGTGGGACAAAGGTATTAGAAAGCAGAGTTGAGGGATGAGATTTAATACTTCAGAGGAAGTGTATTGCCCACACTCAGCAGCAGGAGCCATAGGGAGCATGTCTGTGCAGATGTGACATACAGACAGCCTGTGGTCTAGCCCATGTTCTGCTGACAACAAGATTTGGTCAGCATCTGGAATATGGAGTAAGACAAGGGAGGCAGCAGATCCAAGTAGGGCAAGGCTTTCTGACATCACCCAGGCACCACCTAGCTGTGCCTGACATTTTCAGATATCCTCGTGTCAAAAAGTGAACTGAAAATTACACTTATAATTACACACATATTACATTTATAGTTACAAAAGAAAGTTCATTTTTATTATATATTTTTTTAAAAAAATTACTAAAGCAGTGCATGATGTAAAATAAAATGTGGCCAAGTTTTCAGGAAAAGTTTGGACAACCAGGTGCAGAATCATGGATATCTAAGAGCTATGGGGACAGTGCTGAGCTGGCTTGGCATGTGGCCTGAGCAGTGACTGGGTCTGAGCTAGCAGGTTTAGGGACGAAGATGGACTCCAGAGGACTGCCTGCCCAGAGGAGACCTTGAGACATCTGTCACTGGATGAAGTGGGGCTCTCTCTGCCTCTGTCTTGTTTTGGAAAACATGTCTTCCAAGGGAAATTAAAACCCCAAGCTAGAGTCTCATCTGAGTGAAGATTCCAAATTTATACTCCACATGAGGTGTGGGGAAGTGTAACTGGAGGAATTAGTATTAAATTTGGTTGTTGGCCAGTGCTGCTGCTGAGCCATCTGGAAGAATGAAATGAAGAGCTGAATTAAGTGGAGGCTATTGCACCCGTAGAGGCTCTGTGAACTTGACATGTACAAAACACTCAGCACTTCAAAATGAAAAAAGCCACCTACGGAATAACCCTTGATTGAGATTCTGTGGGCAAAACTCGTGGGGTTTCAGGTGCCAGAGGAACTTCAAATTAAAATGTAATAACTTAAAAACTCTTACAGCAAACAGGCTCCAAGCAACAGCAGAGGTGAAGGCACCACTCTATTCTGTGAAGCCACAACTTGGGAAATAAAAGCATAAGGTTACTGACTTTATGGCTAGCCTCAGATACACAGTGAGAGGCCAGCCTTGGCTACAGACTCGGACTGTGAAAGTGACTGCAAGTTACAGAAACTATAAGAATGTGTTATACGAACTGTATGTAAGAAGAAAAGAATTGTCCTACGTTAAAAGTAACCTTACAAACAAGAAGGAAAACTGACATCAGATCAGACTTAGATCTCAAAGTCACACAAGAAAAACAAAATTTTTAAGTGGAGAGAAGAACTACGTAGACATAGAAAGCTTTCAAAGCTTCAGAGTTATAGCTTCCACTTGGAGCTGGAGAAAGCCAGGGGTGGGAGGGGGATCATTGTTCCTATTGTTACAAAATCAGCCTTGGGCTTACCACAAGTCCCTGCTCTTCTGGGCTTTCAAGCCACCAAGTAAACAAATAAGCCAGGACTAGAGAGAGAGAGCAGCGTTCTCAGAAGTGACCTGTCCCCAGCACCTGCTGCCTGGCCCCATGCATCTGCACCCAGGTAGCTGGGTGCTTTATAGCTTGATGCAGACCTGGTACCACAAATTCCACCAGATGCTAGAGGGATATCAACTCCCAGGGCTGCTCTAGGAGAGCATGGAAACATCATGAACCTCTTTACCCCAAGCTCACAGAGCAATAAGGTTCTACCTCCCTGGGAGAGTAAGTATACAGCCAAACTGTTGTCTGGGAGAGGGAAAGTGAACACAACAGGCTCCCAGGCTGTAGGAAATGGGGTGGGGGGCGGACTCAGAGCTCAGGAAGGACAAGAGGCTCCAAGACCCCAGAGGTACAGCTCATCTAGGACCCTGGGCTAATGGAGGAGCAGAGCTCGATCCGCCAAGGCACGTGGCACCGTAGGACCCTACTCGATGGAGCAAGCGGAAGAACATTTCCAGGACAAGAGCAGACATGTTGACACAAGGAAGAAACTCTAGACAACTGGCCTACATACTGAGCCCAGGGTGTTGGTGGCACAATTCAAAGTCTACATCTCTCTAAAGGTCACCAGAGCAACAGGAAACCTCAGTTTAGCTCTGGGAGCTAGGACCAAAGAACCGTGGCTTACAGCCTAACCTAGTATCCCATCACTTGATCAATCGCTGAACCAGATATGATCGTTTACATTATCACCCTCAGCTGCTTCAACGAGATAGTAGGGATCTGTGAAGATGGCAGACCACAAAGCTGTGGGGGATGGGGGACATTTGGGCCTTTCTCGAATTGACTCCTGGGCCAGTGTGAAGCTCAGCATCAGATTGTCAGTTCAAATTTCTCTGACGAAGCACAAATTCAAAAAGACTGGAAATATAAAGAACGAAGCCTTCAAAAGGGCTTAAATTACGAAAGGAGAGAGAAAGGAGGATGTGGGAAATACTCAAGAAAATAATTGACATTTTCTGGAATCTCTTACAAACACCCAGCTGTAGACCCATGAGGTTCAGAAACATTAGAAAGCTGCATTTTATAAACAAATATAACCATACAGAGAGATGCATGGGATCCCAGCATCAGGAAGCTGGAGCAGGGAGGCTGCCATGAGCTATATAGAAGAACCCTGTCCCAGAAAATAAAATTAAGGGCCTAGATATAAGTTCATGTGACTACAGTTCCATGATTTTTGACAAAGATGCCAAATATAGTCAATGAAAGAAAGTATCTCCAACAACTGTGCTGGGACAGCCAAACGGATTCCAACATGCAGAAGATGAAACTTGAATCTTGTCTCCCGATGTGCACAAAACTCCAGTCTTCAAGGCCTTCATTTTGGACTTAATTATTTTAGAGAGTTTCAGCTTTGATTATCAAAGTCATAAATGTCTCCTTCTGTTCAGCCTATGCTTTGTGTGAAATTATTGTGTAAATTATTATTGAATTATTTTTACTAATTAAATTCTCCCTTTGGCAGTGTAATCCATGTATAGCAGGCATTCTGGCTGCTCTTACCTTATCCCCTCCCATACTCCCCACCCCCACCCCCACCTCCCACCCCCCATCCCCTACCCCCAACCCCCCACCCCCATCCCCCACCCCACCCCCACCTTCGATTTCTGCTCAGCCCTTCAAGTCCCTTTCTCATGTTTGTGTCTTCCCAGGTCACTTTGTTCTCATAAGTTCTGAACTTCATGGTGGGTTCCATTGCTGATCTAGCCAGGATGGCCTGTGTTACATATCGGACATGCAGCCTAGCAGTTCCTACCTCCTGTGATTTCTGCTTCTACCAGACTATTGAACAGTTCCTCCCTTGAAAGGGTTTGGGGCACCATGGAACAGATTCACCAGCTACTCTGGCTGAGCATCCGAAACCAACCCTGCTTATTTTACACTCCTGCAATCAGCCAGTATGACTAACAAGTACATTAGTCTTTACAGCTCAAGGACACTGTCTGAGTCACCCATCCATCTAACCTAGTGCGCACATATCTGATTTCCTGCTGGGAGCTAAGGACACAGATGGGATGCTACCTTGTCCATGAGGAGTTCTTTGTTCAAAGAGGTCACATGTTGATGAAGAACATTTCTAGAGGTGGTTGAGAACCCAGTTAGCAGGAAAGTGGCGGGCTACTTGAAGAGACACAGCCTTGTCCAGAAGACTGAGACTAGGACAGAATCAACTATAAAGGACAAAGAGGGAAGTTTGGGGGACTAAGTGCCGAGGCCCAGGGGTGACCAGGAAGAGTCTGTACTCAGTCTTCATCTCAGAACACTGGAGTAGGGGCCAAAGGAGGCTGTATGAGAATTTGGGGGCAGTGTGGAACCCTACAGAGTGACAGAGGCCAAAGGCCAGAGAGCAACTGACATCATAATCAGGAGGAACTTAGATATGAATTAACTTTTAAAAATTGTCTTCATTCTTTGTAGTGTATCGGTCTCATGCCATCATGTCATTGCTCTCGCTCTTGCTCTCTCGCTCTGGCCTATGGCAGTGGAAGAGAATGTCTGTGCATTACCTCTGGAGCACACCTTCTCTGCTATGCAGAACTGATACCCCCTTGACACTTTGCAGACTTGAACCTTTCCCTTATGTGTGTTGGCTCATGTGTTGGGACATTAGAGTAAAAGATCTTCTGCTGACCCCCCACCATATGCTCATAGATAATCTATTTGAAGTGTACTATACTTGAAAATGTGGTTAATGGCCCAAATAGAAATTCCTTTATTCTCTGGATGCTTTAGATAAGCTTTTGTTTTTTAACAAAATAGACTAATTTTAAAATCATAGACCAGGGAAGTGGTTTTGTGTTGGGAACGTGTTCACTGTAATCACATGAGGACATAAGTGTGAATTTTCAGGAACTATGTAGAGCTGGAAGGGCAACATAGCTAAACCCCTAGTCTCACAGGGAAATGGGAGATGAAGCCCAAGAAACTGGGCCAACTAGCTTAGTGTACAAAACAATGATTCCATCTCAGACAGGGAGAAGACTGGCACCTAAGACTGTCGTCCACATCTGTGTTGCACACATACACATTGACACATGTACTGTGCAACCAAACACATGCACACGGATACACATGCATACATACTTACACAGCCATGTACATGAAAAAGAAATGCCCACGACTGTAAGCTACTAGACTTGTATAGGTGAATTCAAGAACTGATTAGCTAGAAAAGCTAATGCTACAAAGTTCCAGATTATTTCATCACGAGAATAGAATGTTTCCTGAAACAAGATTATACCCTCCTTGGGGCACAGGAGATTAAATGTGCATCAAGTTACCATGGCCACTGTCAGCACTGTCCCACAGTCAGTGTCACACATTCCCACTCATTGCATTTTGCAGATCTCTGCTCAGTACACATCTCTGGTTGAGATGAACTGGGAGGTGCCTCTAATTTCTGCTCTGCTAAAATAAACAGAATGAAACCTGGAGTATTCTGGGGTAAGTTTGAGGAAAGGGGAGCATGAATGGGATACTCGAGCTACAAAATGGAGGCAGGGGGAGGGGACGGAATAAGGGGTTTCCAAAGGGGAAAACATTTGAAATGTAAACAAAGTAAATATCCAAAAGCAAAAAAATAAAATAAAAAACAATAATAAAGCCACAGCATTACAAGGTGAAAAACAAAACAAAACAAAACAAAAATAACCTAGAGAGCCCAAGTTCTGATACCTTGTGGTTCTCCGCTATTAATGAACTGTCCTCAACACAAGTACAGCTTTACTTTGAACTCAAAATAGCAAAAACTTGGAGTCAAAAGTAAAACTTAAGATAGCTTTTTTTTTTTTTCCATTCCAAAGCTGGAGACTCAAAAGGGGTGAGGGTGAGAACTGTAGATGTGGAAACTTGTGTCCCATGCATCTTGGGTTGGCATAGATGGTCATTTGAGGCTATCTTTGTAGACAGCATCTGTATGCTCTCCCCAGAGTTGTACAGTAGTGCTTGCTTCTGGGATGCTGCAAGAAACCCCACTGCAAATTTCACTGTCCTGGGAGAATTAACTTGACTTGTTCCTTCCAATGAACCTCAGTTCAGATTTCCTTAGTCTCCTGCAAATTGTCCTGTTGAATAATGATGATCTAACCCAGTGTATTTCCCACTAAGGCCACTTATCTCATGGCTACCCAACTGTCCCTGTGCCATGAAATGGTGTGAGTCCAAGTGCAGCCTGCTTCATGGCCACTCAACTTTTCTTCTTCTGTCTTGTCCCTCACATAACAAAACAGAGCAGAAGACTGGAAAGCAAAGGAGGCTGAGACACAGACATAACCTCAATACTTAAAAAGTAATCTTCTGTTACATTCTCCACCTGTCCTGCTGAGGTCTCTTGCTGGGAAGAAGCATGGGAGCCTTGAGCTCCACAGTCTCTTTTCAACTGACCACCAAAGGGCTGAGATGGCAGCTGTTGGCTCAGGAAAGGTTGTGTATACTCCTGAGTGGGCACCGGTAATTGTCTGACTCCATATCATCCCAGCCAGTCATATCACACCCTATCTTTCATAACGAGAACTCAGGTTTAAAGCTTTATTTATAAGCAATATCAAGGAACTCAGGATGTTTTTCTTCTTGTAGGATATGTAAGGTAAGTGCATTTCTGACAAGTAGTAAAGAAAGAAATTTAAAACATTCACTGTCAACAAAGTTCCATAGACACCTTAGGACTAAAGCTTTGTTTTTTAGGAGAAAATAACAAGAGGGAGAGCAAAATGATGCTCTTGATGATGGTGGTGGTGGTGGTGATGCTTATGGTGGTGGTGGTGATGATGATGATGATGATGATGATGATGATGGTGATGATGATAGTTGTGTGACTATTCTGATTGTGGCAATGATGATGATCATGGTGATGGTGATGGTGGCAGTTACTGTGATGATGATGATAACAGTGTTGATAGTGGTGATGATGGCGGACATGGTGACAATGATAGTGGTGTTGGAGACAGTCACTTGTATAATGATGAGACGCTGCTGATGCTCATGATCTCAATGGCGGTGGTGATTACAAAGCAATGATTGCAATGCTAATGGTAGGGGTGATGGCAATTACATTAATAATGGTGATGATGGTGATGGCGGTGATGACAGCAATAGTTACAGCCACAGTGATGGTGACGATGATAACCTTGATAGTGGTTGTCATGACGATAGAAATTGTGGTGGTTATGACAGTAACGATGAAGAGGGTGGTGACAATGGTTGTCATGGTGGTGGGGACAGTGGAAATGTGATGACAAGGACAGTAATGGTGATGATAAGTGTATAACCATAATGATGAGGGCATTGGCCATCAGGACAGCTACCTCCTGGAGCGACTGTATATATTGGCTATATAAACTCCATATTCATAAACCACACGGGTCCTTATAACACCAAAACTTAACTCCTAGACACTTTCCCCACATCATACATGTGAGAGAATTGAGGTGATCCTCATATCTGAATTTTTGTGGGTTTCTTTTGGAGGAGCTTGTCCCTTCTGGTCTCGGTGTTCTTCAATGGGAGTGTAAGAGCACTCTCTGAATATGGCCTATGAACAGCCCTCCCAGCAAGGAAAGGATTTTAACACTTTGAAATCATGATCAAATGAACGAGGGAGATGAATTTCTTTTCCTGCAAAGCACCTAAGGATGCAATCGGATAACTCCAGATGCCCAGGTGCAAGGTTTTTATGTTTGTTTGTTTGCTTGCTTTTTGAAGCTGAGAGTATCCCAAATACAAAAGTGAAAAGCAGCTTTGGTTTCCACAGTGGAACCTGCATTTATCTTGCCAACTTACACTTTTCTTACTTGACAGCTGTCAAAAAAAACCCACAATGTCAAGGGCTGGTATTCTGTGCAGATATGGTCACTAGTGTAGGTGACTTCTAGGCACAGGGTCAGTCTGAGTCAAGGGATTTGAACACAGCACTTTTAGTGCCTGAGATTATGTAGTTGATTTTACACTTTCCTTATACCTCAGAAGAGCCAATGTTTATGTCCTATCAGGAGTTAAAGTGACTGAAATGGCTGAGAAAAAAAATCCAGTAGTGCCCCATTGGTGTTCTCACTCAAGTTTCTGTAGGTGGTAAATAGCTCAGTAGAAGTATAAGCTTGGCCCCAAAATGCCCAGAAACGAGGAAGAAATAGCACAGTGAACTTCCGAAATGATCTTATGAACTCAGCCTGCCTTACACTCCTTCCATTGTAACAGGTGTGTGCTGAGGACAGCACAGGCTAGGAGTCCATCTACACCCTACAAGACAGCAGGCAGTTTCTCAACCATCTCTCAGAAACTCCACTAAAAGAAAAATATAATAAATTTGTGCTAATGCAGAATGCTACTGTTCTGGTAACTTATTCTGTGGCGATAGAAAATTGATGCATAGGTGAACTGAGAAAGAGTTCCTTTGCTTCTAGCATCTCAAATGTTTAGCCCCTTCTTGTGTCCTTCTTTAGTATTTAGGACTAATCTGTAAAAATGAACCCAAGGAGAACTGATGTGTTACCTGACTCATCACCTGCATTGGTGCCCAGCCTCTACTCTCCCCTGGTCATGCCTAGCCTCAGACAGGCCCCTAATCCCATTACTCAGAGGCCCCTGAACAGTTTGCTTTCATGAATCTATGAATTGGCTTAGGTAATGATCTCTCTACTTTGGCTCTTTAATGGGCTGAGCTGGACTATGAATTCTTTGAAGCTAATCATGTATTTGCTTTGCTGTCCTAGAACGAAAAGATCAATTTTGGCTTATAGTAGAATTGGGTTGTGACCTGCAACTGCAGGCTTCATCCTCCCTTCTAGCCCACCAACCAAAGGAAGGGAAGAACAATGGTTACTAGGACAAAGGGAATGTGGACCTGATTAGAAGTAGTTTCAGGGGGCAATTCCAACCTTCATTGTCAGGATATCAGTGGTCCAGTCAAAACATCAAACGTGAATCAGTGGTGGCAGACCAGTCCTGTTGGCAAACACAAATCAGTAGCACTAGCCAGATCCAGAAGAAACCACAAGGCTCCAGTGAATTGACACAAGTCCAGGGAAGCAGCCAAAATACCACAAGATGTCCTTTGACGTTTCTCTCTATGAAGTCATGACAAGCTAAGATCACCTGTGAAGGGCTGCAAGGCAAACCAACACAAGAGCCTCATTCAGTGCTTGTCGGGTTCTACTTATTCTCTTTCTAAACATCTCATGTCCTTCAAGTCTCTGTCTGCCTCAGCAAAACATCCTCTCACATGTCTGCCTCAGCAAAGCATCCTCTCGCATGTCTGCCTCAGCAAAGCATCCTCTCACATGTCTGCCTCAGCAAAGCATCCTCTCATAAAACACCTTCCAGAAAAGTTTCATATGACACTTACCAAGTCTCCAAAGAAACAAGAAATCTCAACTTCCTGCAACTAATAGTTTCTAGACCAGAGAAAGAGGAAAGCAAAGTCTTTATAATGAGCAAATTAAATAAGCTATGAGCCAGCTAAGCATTTGAGAACTCAGCTTGCCTGCAGTTTTTATAAACCAGCATGCATTTGCATATTTCTAAGGAATAAATAATCTTTTCCAGTCCTTTCTCCAAGTAAACATTGAGGTCTGTTTGCTAAGAATGAATAGTGCCAATGTTACTACTTAACCTTGTTGTTCTAATATTTTGTATTTTAATATAAGTTGGCAGTTTTAAGCATGGGATGCTATGACAAATTACTACATGGTGGGTGACTTAAAAATCATGTGCTTGTTTTTGTACTTTGCAATTCTGGAGAGATGGCCAAAATTAAAGTTCTGTTTTGTCCAGTCCCTAGAGAGAGCCCTCTTTCTACCTTGCTGAGGGCTACTCTCTTCTGTGTGTCATATGGCTTTTTTTCCAAGTAAATGTGCAAGTGGGAGGCAGTGGTGAGATAAAATGGAGGGGAGAGGGGAGAGAGAGAGAGAGAGAGAGAGAGAGAGAGAGAATTTTCTTAGAAAGCTAGTATCTGATCTGATCATAGGGTCCTACTGTTCCCATCACTGCATTTCTAAATACCATTTCAAGGTAGATTAAGATGTCGACATAGTAACTTGAAGAACTCAAACATTTAGTTTTTAATATGGTAATTCCATGGAGGAATTGTTCTAAATTTTGATCATCATTTTTTAAATAGAAGATCGAACTTGTAGTTGGTGGTCCATACACTTTGCTATGGTAACAACCACCTGTAGTTGGTGGTCTGTGTTTTCCTGGAGTTGGTGGTCCATGTGTTCTTTTTTTTGTGGGGGTGTGGGGAAAGGAAAGGGTTTATTGAGCTTAGACTTCCATGCTGTTGTTCATCACCCAAGAAAGTCAGGACTGGAACTCAAGCAGGTCAGGAAGCAGGAGCTGATGCAGAGGCCATGGAGGAATGCTGCTTACTGGCTTGCTTGCCTCTCCTGGCTTGCTCAGCCTGCTTTCTTATAGAGCCCAAGACTACCAGCCCACAGATGGTACCACTCACAAGGGGCTGTCCTCCCTTGATCACTAATTGAGAAAATGCCTTACAGCTGGATCTCATGGAGGCATTTTCTCAACTGAAACTGCTTTCTCTGTGATAACTTCAGCTTGTGTCAAGTTGACACACAAAACTAGCCAGTACAATTGACCCCTTGTCAACTTGACACACAAACACATCACCAATAAGCCTTGACCCTTACTTCCTTATTCATCCCCAAGATCTAAATAACTTTACAAGTCCCACAGTCTTTGCAAATTCTTTAAAAAAAAAAAAAAAAGGAATGCATTTGATTTTAATTTTAATTTTTTTGATACTTTATTTACATTTCAAATGTTTCCCCCTTTCCAGATCTCCCCTTTGGAACCTCCCTACTCCCCCCTCCCCCTGCCTCTATGGGGGTGCTCCCCCACCCACCCACCCACTCTTGCCATGTGTTCTTCTTTGCCATCATAATAACTTCTCTTCATGGTGCTATCTTCTTCATCTATGTTCTGTTTCTGGAAACCTGTTAGATACTAATCCTGTTGCCTCAGAATGTCACCACTTCCCAGTACTAAGTGACAGTTTTCTTAACTGTAAAACAAGAAGGTTGCAGTCAACATCTCTCAGACCTTTTATTACTTAAGATTCTAGGACTCTAATAGTAAATATCTTTAATAAAGACTTACATACTTAAAAGAATGGTAGTGAAGTCCCACTTATAGCTGAGGAGCTGCTGGCAATTGAGGGCTGCTGGGGAATGGAGTGTCTATTTATTTCAGGGAGGCAGTCCCTGAGCCCATGCTCTGTAGATGGTCCTACGTACATGCTCACACAGGCAGCACTAAGAGGCCTCTGGGATTTTTGAAGAGTATATGAAGCTGGGAAGATGAAATAATGGGGGAGGGATTGAGGAAAAATTGATTGAGATGAAAAGGAGGTGGGTTTGATCAAGACACATTATCTACATGTAGGAAATCCTCAAACAATAAAAAAGTTAAAGAAATAGTGAAGACTAAATCTTGCTTACTTATTAATATATAATTTTATATGTTGATATTTTTAGTGGCTTATTTTTTTTAAAGAGTATTAATTTAAAGTGAACAAAATGATCAAAATTTTTACTTTTATGACTTGTTCCTGGAATGCCGTTTTAAAGAAAGACATTCCTTGAAAGAGACGGGAGTATGTCACAGGTCGCAGGATCTGAGTTCTCTGGAAACGTCCCTGCAAACTTGCAACCCGATAATGACTCCACACTGGGTAGAAACCTGTCTAGATGGACAGATAAACTGCAGAAAGAAGTAAAGGAAGAATCTATCTCCTTTGTGAGTTAAAAACACACAACTAGGTTGATGTACTTTAATGATGATAGAAATGTCCACTTGTGTCTTTCTTAAATTAAACAGAAAAATTCATGAGCAATTTGATGGGTATTTAAAAGATGTGGAAATTTGGGGAATGTTTTGGAATTTTGTGAATGGTCAAATTTCTACCATCCCGAAAGTGGTACAGCAACTGGCATCACAGTAGATTGAATGGTGTTCTCTGAAAACTCACAACAGCTTGGGGTTCCAAAATGGAGATTCTTTTGGAAACTGGGTCTTTATAGATAGAGTTATTGATGTTCTTGCTTAGACTTGGCTCTAAACATGAGGACTGGTGACGATCTAAGAAGGACAAAGTCCACAGAGATGTGCCAAGGAAGAAAGCCTAATGAAGTGGTAGACAGAAACTGGTGAAATCTCAGGAGGAGGAGTGATCAGCCAGGGAAACCAGAGGCCAGGTTAAGGCAGGGAAAGCCCCTTCCCTTGACTCTCAGATGAAACTGATCCTTGGTGATATCTTGACTTTGAATGTTTAGACTCCATAACTGAAAGTGACTAAGTCCCTCTTGTCCTCAGTCACCTGATTAGTGATCATTTGTCCCCGTAGGTCTAGTAACTCACTATTGTGAAGCTTAACAAGGCTAGAAAATGTAGGTGGTGGCCACAGGGCCTCAGTGTGACCGTGCACTTTGTCTGCCTTACCAGTTTAAGTCTAACCATGTAATTATTCTGACCAAATGAGCATCCAGCTGTTTCTTATCCAGCTGTTTCTTAACCAGCTGTTTCTTATCCAGCAGGCTGAGAAACCTGCTTACAGTCATGCGGCTGATACGTGGCGCGTACCACTGAAACCCAGGTCCAAATGAAAAAAGCACACTCTCCTCATGTAAGAAAAGGAGGGTTTCAACAAATATTCAGACATGGCAAGTGAAGAAAGGCAGCCCTGCTTCGGTTACCAAAAAAGGGGAAACGTGTATGTGTTTACGGGGGTAGGGGTGGGGAAGGCAACATGAATGTTCATTGGAGGGAAGTGGTTTGGACATGTGCATTAGTGGAGGCAGGGCATGGTGAGGACAGAGCTCATTTGAGCAGGAAGTGATGTGTGAAACTAATATCAGACTCTAAGTGTTCCAGAGAACTTTGGGATGACAGCCTAACCGCTAATTCTCTGGGAGGGCATCCCAAGGCTGGCTCTGTGGAAAAATCCATGGTTAAAGAAGATGAAGCTGTGCCTAAACAAAGCCTTAAAAGACGTAGACTTTCTTACAGTTGTCTAAGTTACCCATGGGTCATGCTTTCTGTTTACCACTCTTCCCATGGATTGACACTACAGATGAAGAAAATTTCTCTCCTTCAGGGTAGTGAATGTAGAGAATAATCCACACACAGATACAGACTATACATCATAATAACTATTCCTGACATGCAAAAGCATGGTTCCATGCCAATGTGCCCTCTGAATAGAAAAAAAGAAAGAAAGAAAAAGAAAAGACCAACTGTCTTGTGGTCTTTTCCTGTGGTCTTTTTTCCTGTGGAAAAAAAAATCATTTGTTTTCTCTGTTTACTAGGAGTCTATGATACCTGGGTCATCTTATCCATCCTTAACATGAATAACTTTATAAAATAGGAATCCACTTGAGAAATTTGAAAATGAAGTTCTTATTGGTTGATTAAGTTTTTACCTGATTGCCTAATCAAATCAGAAGTCTGGGATGCAAACAAGACCTCATTTTGAAGTTGAAAAGCTTACACTGTTTTGGGAAAGGAAAGAGACGTTTTATGGGCAGCTGCTGAAGTAGTCCTTCTCCAGACTCAGACTTCCTTCGGACCTATGCTCGCCTTTGTTCTGTGGTTCGTTCTGTATTCCAAGTTTTGTGATCTTTGAACACCAAGCGTCAGGAATCTCACTCTCCTGACTCCTGGCACACAGAAGCCACTGAGAATAAACTGACTGTGCCTGTCTCAGTTTCATTTAAACATTACCCAGGGCTGGTGGGAAAGAAAAACATTCAAAGATGGACACACCCCAGTGATCAAAAGTCCAAATTGTACTACCCAGACTTCACCAAAATTCCTACTAAAAACTGCAGACAGTACAGTATTCCATGTAATTTCTCTGTAAAACTTTCTAGAGTAAGGGGACATTTTGGAAACTACCTATATTTATAACTCTGAAATCAATAACACCTATGTAGAGGTCCCTAAAGAAAAACACTTTTCTATGTTCAAGAGAAAATTATTACTAAACCACTCTTGAAAATGATGATTGTTTCCAAAGCTTTGTCCTCTGATGGAGTAATTCTGAGATTTCAGCCAGTTCCTCACACTGCTTGTTAAAAGCACCCCCCACCCCCAACTCAAGTAGGTAATAATGGCCTTAATTATGGTACATTTAGCCTACAAGTGGGGGAAAGGAAAGAGAAAACACGGTTTGGTTCCAGCTGACTGGTCAAAGCCAATTTTAAGTGATTTATTTTGTCTAAGAAACAGCAGCTCCATGCAATGCATGAAGATCAAATAACTGTTTTTTCAGAGAAAGGACACCAAGTTCCAGAAACCTCATCAGAAACAAGAACCCAAGGAGATCAGTACGCTACTATCAGATAAGGGAAGGGATGCTCAGTAGAATGGGAAAGGGGGGTTCACCAAGGAAACAGACAGAGTTCTGCCTACTTGGCCACAGATACCGGATAAGTAAACAACATCCAAAATAGGACTGGGAAGAACCTAGCTCTTTTTCTGTTGGTTCCCCACTCCCTTGCTTTCCCTGTGATCAGATATTCATCCTATAAATGCCTCTGTTTCCCCTAAAAGATATTACTTCCTACAGTCTGACCAGCCATACTAGGTGTGAAAGGCACAAAGTGTGTAACACAGAGTATGTATCTTTACTTTCAGAGTTTTGGGACTTCTGGTTTGCAGGATAAATGCATATGGATTCTGGGTGGGCAAGTGGCTGGAGCCCACACAAGGACTAACAGCCTTTCTACAAAAAGATCAGGGTGTGACCACCTTCTTTATCTTGAGTATAAGCAAACCAGAGACTCAAGTCCACCAAGATGAGTTAGGTCCACTCTCTTCTTGAATAGGAGAGATGTGCATGGTTCACTCTCTCCTGACTCTAGTCACCTCCAGAGCATGCAGAGGTGAGAGGGTTCTTCTCAGCTCCTGGACATGTGGAGGTGAACTGTTTCTAAAGATTTCTAGAAAAGTTCAAGTTGAGCTCTGCATACTCACCTAACCTCTTGGAGGTGAGCTTGATAGACAGCACTGCTACACAGAGCACATGAATTTCCCATCACCACTGCCATAAACCATCCAAGTGATCAATCCATAAAGTGACTAATGGGCTCACAGGAACAGCCCCGGAACCTTTACTTTACCTTGGTGCACCTCACTTGATAAGGTGGTCCCCCACCAGCATCTCCCTGGTTACTAACCTTATGTGATTTTCCACATCTCCAGCCTCTCATCCTTCTTAGTTCACCCCCCTTCCAACTCTAACTCTACTATGACCTTCATGGCATATTAACTCCATACCTTTCTGTACCTCTGAGGGCTTTGCTCAAGGTCAATGCCATGAATACCAGAAGCCAGCCTTTGCCGTAAAATGTTCCCTCTCAAAACTACTCCCACTTCCTCTCTTCTAATCTCACAAATATCTGGTGCCTTTCTTATTCATTGTTGGATCTAGTCTTTGTCATCCTCGGGCTCCGCTGAAGTACACGTCATCAGCCTGTACCAGCGACAGCTTCCCCAGGCAGGCGCTCCTTTGTGCTACAGGAATGTACAATATATCTAGTCACTTTCTGCTTTCATTGGCAATTTCAGCACATGGCTCATTGGTCCAGTCTTTCTATCATGATTCTTGTTTTCATTCCTCACAGAATCATTCATCAAAATAATTCATAGCAGCCCTGAGCTTTCAGGTCTAACCCTTCTGTGCAGTCTTCTCTTGGTCAAGCTCTTGCATTGTTCCTATCTTATTACAAACTCATCCATTCTTGAGCATGTACCCCAAACCTCACAACTTGCTTAGAAGTAAGTGGCTAGATGAAATCTAGGATAGTGAGTTAAATTTAAATGTCACAAAACAATTCCAATATCACTTAGGATAAAGCCATTCACATAAGACTTGGATCACACAAATACTGATATTTCAGTCACTATAACTCTGAAATTCAGATATACCTGAACATCCAGCATGTTCACTTAAATCTGTAAAACCAACCAGGCCCCAGTCAACTCCAAAGACCAGTTTCTCTGCGAGCTTCATTCTTCCCTTTCCTAGAAACAACATTCAAGGTCTTTTCTACACAGGCAAGACTTAAGAACGTCTCTTTGCTCACTGCTTCATTATTTGTCTTGAAGACCCCAGATGTCAATCAAGTACTATTCTCTACTATCTTGCCAGAATAGCTTAATATGCACTTATGAAAAATTATTTTGAGGAGTCTTAAAGAAAAAATATATGGTCACAAAATTGAAGGCAAGTCTTAGTAATGCCCAAAAACATACCTTTGTGAGTGATTTTTAGGTTCAAAGCCTCTAATTACTCCTAACCTCTGTTTGCCAGGTTTCTGCTGCAATGACAGGAGCCCTCGGCTACCATTATACTCATCCATGCTTACTGTATACAGTTACTTTCAAATTGATCAATACATACAGAAGCTGATATGCCTTGAAGTTTCCTTCAGGAATTTTCTGAGTGGCGTTGTTTAAGTACTGACCATGCCCACCTTCAAGACAAGCATGTATGTTTATTGTATGCATTCTCTTTAGCTGTCCTTGGATCATAATGTGATACTCCCCAACGAGCTACAGTCACACTGTTGATGGGTTTCCTGTTTCTGCAGTGGTTTATCTTCTACAACAAAGCAATTGTTTTTATTCCTTAGTGTTTTCTGAGAGTAGTCTCAAAGGCTATTACATGGAAGGGTAGATGAAAGAAGACTGTAACGTGAAAACCAGGCACTCCGTACTTCTTAGTCCGCCCTAAAAATGCCAACTATGTGACCATAAATTCAGAGAAAACCAAATTTTTACCTCATTTTCTAGTTTTGCCTTCACAGATATTTAAGTTATCAAAACTGAGTTAGCTCAAAGTGCTTTGTTAAATTGAAGGTTATAGAATTGTCAACTTGAATTCACCTGCAACTAAGCTTCTTTTAATTTTGCTTAAGAGAGGACACATTTATAATAGCACATGAATCCTGGGGTATACACTTGAATAATCTGTAATCCACCTCTGGTTTTTAATACAGGCTTTGGCGATTTAGAATGGCTTAAATGGCCATGTGAATCAATACATGATATCTTCAATGATACCTCTTAGACAAAGCCTAAAATATTTATGATTTGTGCCTTTAAAAAAAAAGTTTGATAAATCCAAATCTCCATAGTCTAAAAGGAGCAGTAATCTACAGGAAATTTGTGTATATATCAGCTCCTCCCCCTGCCAAGATAGCTTCTGATTACTTTTATTTTATTTGTGTGCATATGCGCATATATGCAATAAAGCATTTAAATAGAGCTCAGAAGGCAGTGTGAGGGCGTCATTACTCTCTTTCCATCATGTAGGTCCCAGGAATCCAGGCAATAAGGCTTTGCTGCAAGTGGCTTTACCTGTTAAATCATCCCCCACCACAGAGCCGAGATGGCTTTTGCTGTTGTAGTTAATGTATCTTTTAGTGTTCTTCAAAGATTAATTCCTGAGGAGAATAAAAATCAATTGCTGGTCTCTCACTTCCTTACCCACAGAGAAAGCAGATCTCCTCTACAGTTACACGTCTCCATGTGAGTGCTTTAAAAGCCTTCATCCCATGGAGTCAGTAGAAGGAAGCCTTCGGACAGGTACAAGTGACATAAAGGGGCATTTATGGTTGGTATACCTGAAGTTATACAAGCTAATGTTATAATCAAGGAAGGGGAGGAATCTAGGCGTACTCTGAAGCATCCTTAAACATCAAGTCACTTATAGCAGAGCTATCAGGAATGTGTGTTTGTGCTCTGGAAGAAGTATCCTCCCTGGGAACTTCAGTGGACATAGTCTGCATTGAGACTCAGAAAGACAAGTTTAGAGATGTAGTCCTGGGTTTCTCAGACAAATGATAACATCAGAGATTCTCGCAAACAGAGAAGTGTTGGTTTAACCGAGTAGAAAGAAGTGTCTAAGTCTAAACTACATAGGCAAGTACATCTTCTCTCTAGGGTTAGTGAGTGGTAGCTCTTCTCTAGTGGATGGCTCATGGTTGGCTCCCTTTCCACTGATTCTATCACTAGTAAACATGCCTTAGTGTAATAAACATGTCATACTCGAATGTGCTATTGACACCTAAAATGTACTTGGTGGTGGACCAAAGCTGTAAGTTTTGTGCCTAAGCACTGTGCAGCTCATGGTAAGTAGCTTAATAGTCTATGACATCAAGATCCCTAAAGATAAACATCTTTAGTTAATTAACTAAGAGTTAAGGGGCAGGTGTTAAGTTTTATTAATAAATCATTGTGTGGCTAGACCATCCTGAAATTTGGAGAACAAGACTTTATCATGAGAGAAGGGCAACTTCCCTCTTTGTAATTTATATGTCTTTTCCCCAAAACATACAATTATGAAATATATGTTTTATTTTGTATATCTTGTTAATCAGATCTTACAGTAACAACAAAAAATTTCCAAGAAATTCTAATGTAGCTAACCATCTAAAAAGGAGTTTGTTCTTAGTGAGAAAGAGAAACATCCATATCGCTCAGACCTGTTGGACCCAAATAACTCATATGCATCCTTTGATACTAGGCTCATTCACGTGTGGCTTAGAACATCAGAACAGAGAAAATCATCCATTACAGAGCAGAAGAATGGTGATTGTTTCCAAGGATTCCCAAACGTCCAAGGCAGAACTACCATTTGTTTCCACTAAATGAATAGCCAGTTGCCTCTGCAGCATCTGTCTTCTGAAACTGGATGTCAAGCAAATGCTGCTGCTCAGTCTTGGCACCAGCAGACACATGGCCAGGGACAGATGAGGCCAGTGGTATCTGCAACTTAGCTCGGCCTTTCTGGAGTACAAGACTGGAGCTGAATCACCTTTGCATTATAATGTTCATTCTTTATGTGTGCTTCCACTTTGCCTGTTCCTCCTTATGTCTTCCATAAACATACTCAATAAACACCATGTAGAACTGTTTGGAAAGCCCAACAAAGACATAGTTGTCATGTGTTTACTACATGATAAGGCCATCCTTTGACCTTCAATTTGCTCAGCAATGGCTAAGTCCTGTAAAGATCAGAGCACAACTTATGAGTTGACTCACATCTTCTATCATGTGGGTCTTGGAATTGAACTGAGGTCCTAGGGCTTGGTGACAAGTGCCTTTTCCCACTGAGCCATCTGGCCTGCCCTTGGGGTGGGGTTCTTCTGTAAATGAAGTTTGGTTTAGACAAGTACGAGAGGAAACCATGAAGTAGAGGGAATACCGAATGTTTAGACTTGCCACTTTAGACAGATACTGGGAATTGAATTGTGAGACACCCAGTCAATGGAAGTGAGAATCTAAACCAAGTTTAACTCTTTTCTAATTATGCTAAGAAATATAAAAGAATACCATTGTAATTAAATTCAATATGAATTTTAGATTCTTTTTATCATTACTTATTAGTTAAGTACAGCTTATACATAAGTGTGCACATGGACATACAAATAAATATATTTGTAGCTACAAAAGAGTTGAGGATCTCAGCTCACATGTGACAATATCAGCACATCCTGCATCTCTTGAAGATGAAGTGTTGAAGATTGGCAAAGTCCAAAAAGTAAAAAGTTAATAAGTTTTGAGCAATGAGGCACAAATTCAGTCTCAAAGTAAGTAAAATCTTTTCCTCTTGACAATGGGAACAGCTGGAGAAACTATGACCTAGGAACATATATAACAGAACACTAGAACCACTGGACAGGGACAAAACCAAAATTTGGTAAATTTGGATTTCTGTCTGCTACTCATAAGGTATGTGCATGTGATTATATAAAATAATCCCCAGGTCTTTAAGGATGTAGCTCTATGGAGAAGCTGTGGAGCTTAGAACTCTTGGTAGTGATTACGAAGGGGCAGCTTGGAAATTTCTGGAAAAATTATGGGTATCTCTACTGAAAACCACGGGAGTAACCTTCTCCTTGTGTGGATGCCAGATTTCTAATGCACTCCACTGTTAAACAAATAGCTTCTCTTTCTGCAGAGTTCAGTACAAGCTCACACACTGCCTGTTATAATTTGTGTGATATTTCCAACTGTGCTTTGGGGATACCACAGAAACATGAACATATGGAGGCTGGTTATTAAGTGCTGGCTTCTCAAAAAGGAGGAGTCAAGGCTGCCTTCACCACTTAGCCACATCACTAATCTATCAGTTTACTGTGATGTTGGTTGTAAGAAGTACAATCCCATGTATTTCATATGGGACTGTCTGACCAGCTCGATAATAATTATCAACACTAATGGAATGTAAAACCAGACAATACGGTTTTTCCTAAGAAAGCAGGAAATGGGAAATACAGTTTTCAGTATGGGGGGGGTTCAATTTCTAGTTTCAAACATGAAGGATTGGGATTCCCCAAAGCCTTGAGCTGACCTGGCATTGCATGTGTATGCTTTCTCAGACTATAGTGATCCAGGGAACGACCTCTCCCAGTGAAGAAGCATTGAGGGAACTGATGATTTTCCTTCACAGAAGTAGAAAATTCTTAAATATCAAAGCTGTGCATTCAGTGGGTCACCTGGGGCTTGAGAAAGGACAGCTATTCTGTGGAAGGTGGGTCCAGGTCACACACTAACGTGGGAAGCTGCATTGGGTCTCAAGCCACCTCTGTCTAATATCTGATTCCTTAGACTAATAGGGAGAGACAACACCTTCACTGCATTTTCTTACCTGTGATTTCCAGGGCAGTTGTCACTCGACCCTGCCTTGGGCTTTCAGCCAGGTATCTGTTCTCATCAGATAACTTAGCTCTGGGAAAGTGAGTGTACCTGAAGAAGTTTCCTTGGTCACTGTGCATGTAACCAGAGGCACGCCATTTCTGTTGAGGACCATTTCCTTCTTTATTTATTTATTAATTTTTGGTAGTATTGGAGACTGAACTTCTTGCACACCAGGCAGGCACTCTCCCATTGGGCTATGTCCCCATCCCTTTTGATTCCATGTCCTTCTTAAAACAGAATAAAACAGTGGTCACCACATGCAATTTTCCTGAGAAAATAAGTCAAACTTCACTTGGAAAATATTGGCTGAGTCTGAGCCATGCGTGATACATTGACATTAGTGCTTGAATAGCTTCATCATTTATTACTTTTGATATTGTCAATATTGTATTATGCAGTTGCCTTTTCTCAGTTTAGTCAAATTCAACTCACCAAACATTGAAAACCAGCTTTATATCATACATAAAGTGAGCTTTTATTTCCTGAGTGTATGTGATACCTCTTCACTTAATTTCTTCTCTGCTAACTAGAGTCCTACTAAACCTTCAGGTCCAGCAGGATATAAAGCATAATTGTACCTTCCTTGAGCATCTATTTCGGTTCCTTCCTTCTCCATACTCTCCTCTGGAGATTTAGCATCTAAACAGCATCATCAGCACTTAAAAATTATGAAGAGCTTCAGACCAAGAGCAAGTGGGTATTACCAGAGCCTCCCCATTTAGTAATTATTCATGAAAGAACACTAGTATTAAAAGTATATAATAATAAAGGGAACAACGTATACAAGTGTTAAAAGCCCAGGAGTGTATCAGTATTAATAGCTGTGAAGAGTTTATTGATGTTTGTTTCTCTGCATACATTACTGTGCTAATGTATCCTGAGAGAGGAAGGCTGTGGTGCTGAGCATGCTCTTTTTCTTTTGTAATGTATCCCTGCAGAGCTAAGGCAACCCACAGTGAGTTGTCTGTATTTCTAGTAGATTCTTGAAAATTTGGTCCCATCTCTTCCATGGGTTGCAGTATAAGTACTGGGAAAATTGAAGGTGTGCATTCCTTGTTCAGTGTGATCTTAGGTCACATCGATGGAAAAGCTACATGGTATTAGACAAACATCAAATGAATGCAAACTGAGGGCCATTCTGCAAACTACCTGGACGTTATTATGAAGGACACTGAAACAAGAGAAGTCTGAAAAACATGCACTGGTTAGTTCTAAATATTAACTTGTCACAACCTAGAACCATTTGAGATGAGAGTTACAACTGGCAGAACACTTAGAGCAGCCTGTCCTATAGACATTCCTCAAGGAAATCATCTTGCCTGCTAACTGAAGTGAGAGGACCTAGACCATTATGGGCAGCACCATTCCCTAGACAGGATTCCTGAACTTTGTACGAATATAAAAGATAGCAAACATCAGTATATCAGTGCATATGCTTCTCTCTGCCCTTCACAGTGGATTTGTGATTGGCTGCTGGAGCCCTTCCCTTGACATCCACAGTATGATAGACTATAACTTGGAACTGTAAGCCAAATAAACACTTCTCTCCCAGTGTTGTTTTTTGGTCAGCATATTTTTATCCCAGTGACAAAAATGAAAGTAGAATATTTGTCATGGCTGAGAGGACCTTCAGGCAACATGGAGACATGTGTAAGGTGGAATGCCAGAGAATCCCACAACAGAAAGCAAACACAATGTAGAAATTCTAAAGACCAGAAAAAAATGGACATTTTTTAAATATGGACATGCATGATGTCGTTGTAATTTTCTAGTCTTCCACCAGTTACTGCAAATGTAAAATAAGATATCCATAATAAAATGAGTATAGCATCTAGAAATTATATTTTTAAGAAATTCCCTGTAAATTTAAAAATATAGTGAATTAAATGTTTTTATTTCTAAAAACTGTCTGTAATCAAGCATGAACAGGTGGATACAACAGCAGAATTTCAAAACACAAAACATGTTCATGAGCATTTCTTACCACAGGGAATCTCACAGGTTGTAATGAAGGCATTTGTGACATGGGGAAGACTCTACCTTTGTTTCTATGTGTGCGTGTCTTGTCTTCTGGATCTCATTGTGCTCAGCTTCGAAGCTGTAAAAACATGAGTGCTACAAGTGTTATCCGAGAAGATGTGATTCAACAATATAAACTTCTGTATACAGATAAAGAGTCTGATACAGGAGCTGGGAACTGTACTCTTACCACAGAGACTACTTGCTTTCTTCTTTTGAACATAGGAATTTTGCCAATATTATGATTTCACACAGAAGATGAACTGTTAAATGTTTAATCTCCGTTTATTCGTGACAATCTGTAACCATCTGCACATGTTGGAATCAAATGCAATGAAAGATACCAAAGAAGGTACCTGAGATGCTGATTTTGTTCTATGATTTGGAGTAAGATAAACAGGAGGTTTTTGAGTTTGAGTGATATTAGCATCATGCTTAGTTTTTATTTTACTTGACACACACAAGCTAGCATCACCTCCAAAGAGGAATGAGCAACTGAAGAATTGCCATTAATCAGATTGGCCTTTGAGAATGTCATAGGGTCACCATCATGATTGATAACAGATGTGGAAGGGTCTGGCCCTTTATGGGAAATGTCACCCCTTGCGAGATGGCTCAAGTCTGCATAAGAAAACTAGTTCAGCATAAACCCTTGAATAAGCCAGCAAGCAGTTTTTCCTTCCTGGCCTCTGCTTGACTTTCTGCCCTGACTTCCCTCAAGAATGGACTATGACCTAGAAGGTAGCTGAAATGAGTCCTTTGCTCTCCTAAGATGTGTTGGTCTGGAATCTGTCACAGGACTAGAAGCAAAGTAGAACAATTGCTATTGCTATGACATCACACTTAAAGGGGAAAAGGTACTATTTTGACTTCCAGTTTCAGAGGACACATAGTCCATCGCAGTGGCAATGCATGTGAGCAGAGATGGGAAGCCAGCTTAACGATCAGGAAGCAGAGAGATCGTATGTCATCATCATACAGAAAACAGAAACAAATAACAGGAAATGGAGCCAGGTTATAAAACCTCAAAGCCCAGCCCCTGTGATGCATTCTTCCAGAAAGGTATCTCCTTGAGGTTCTAGAACAAGCCTAGTGCCCTCCCAATCAAGGCCACCAATGGGGGACCAAATGTTCAGACACAATGTTCAGACCAAATGTTAGCTCTAAGAGGACATTTCTCATTAAAACTATAGTCCATATATTAAGATCTTTCCTCCCATTTGAGTTGACCTTTGTAAAGACAGGCAGGGATAAAATTTCAGTCCTCCTGAGAGAAAAGCATCAATAATAAATAATAATAATAACTGGTAGGATTTGAAGTCACTATATGCTTAAAAGAAATAACTCTAAGAAATGGACTCATCTATTGCATTTACTACTTCTCTATAGTTGGGAAGTGGGTAAAAAACAGAGAGAAATACATTTACTCTGATAGCCCACACTTCATCCCTGAGAGTTACAGATGATTCAGGTGGATACACCACTTAAGAAACTAACCTTTAGCAACCACCTGCATGTAAAGTTCTGTGCTTGGTGTTGAATATTGATACAAAAGATGCTCTCAGCTATTGAAATGTGCTTTATTCAATCTGAATGATTCTGCAGCCTAAAATTTAACCCTTACCCAGTATTGGATGTCTAGGAAGTTCCCTAGAATGTCTCCAGGAAGATAACAAAACATGGGCGGAGACAGGCCTAGACATAAAGGCTAAGCTCAAATTTCCATTAACAACAAATTGCACCTGAGAGAGAAGTAGATTCATGGAAGTAAGGCTGGTAGAAAGGGCGAAGTGTTGGCCAGTTGGTAGCTAGTTTCTTAGCACAGAAGTGCTTAGATTGGGAGCTGAGAGGTGAGTTAGCCATCTAGACCCTAACAGCAGACTACATTCATATTGTAGAATTGAGGATTAACTTGTAAACTTAACTGAATTGCTAAACACCCATGGCATTTTTAGGTGTGTCTGTGAGGACCAATTAAAAAAGGAAATACCACTCTTGACTGTGGGTAGCAGGTCACATGGGATGGGACCCTAAACTAAATAAAAGGAGAAGAGAGTGATATCCAGGTAACTATGGCATTCAGCTTCCTCTGTCCCTGTTTGGTACCATGAGGAAGCTACTTCTGTCACCATGCCAGCCCCCATCCCACCACCCCATGATGGACCGCATCCCTCTGATCAGTGAATGATTCCTTACATTATTTCTGGTCAGGTGTTTGGTCATATCAATGTCAATTTTATCATGCTGACTAAATGCTGAACTTGAGGACTCAATTTAAAAAAAAAACAAAAAACCTCTGGAAATGAATTCCATGAAAACAGTAAATAAAAATGGGTTATGAAGCTGAAAAATTCTCAAAACAATAAATGAAAATGGCTAGTAAGCGTTACAACATGTTCAGCATCCTCAGTTATTAGTATTAAAACTACTGAGATTCCATCTCACACCACTATGAATGGCCTGGATATGGAAAGGGGGGAGCTCTCATCCACTGCTGTGGAAATCAGTCTGGAGGTTTCCCAAATCATTATAAACAGAACCGCCAGATGACCCAGTTAAACCACTGCTGTCCACATTCTTAAAGGACTTCATGTCCTGCTACAGAGACACTTGCTCATCCATGTTCACTGCTGCTCTATTTACAATCACTAGGAAATGCAATCAGCTTAGGTGCGTATTACAGATTATCAACATGTGGTAAGTATATGGAATGGAATATTAGTCGGTTGTAAAGGAAACTGAAATCATGAAATTGGATGTGAATTATGAATTTTAGCAAGTATCCCTTTCCAGCTATTAACCACATGGCCAAGCTAGTAAGGGAGGCTGGGAAATATAGTCTTTTTATCTAAATGATAATGCATCTGCCTAGTAATGAAGGACCTTATTATAGAGGACTGAGTGTGTGGGAACAAGCCTGGCGCAGTGGAAAGAAGCCCCACGTGTTTGTCCCAGGTGCTGCGGCTCTGGGTGGGACAGGAGACTTGTGGAAGTGGCCGTGCGTTTTCCCACACAGTCCAAGGGACAGGTAGGGGCTGTGGAAAGCCTTTGTGGGACCTGCCCGTGGGTGAGGGAGGGGCCATTCTCGGGGAATGCATGGCAGCCAGCTCCATGGGTTCTCTAGCCCCGGGCACTGCAGTCACAGTGGGGTGCTACAGATGGCTAGTCGAAGCACAGCTGGGTTCCTGCCAGACCGGGTCTTGGTGGCTTGGGGCACTGGGCTAAATGCTTAGGCTTGGATGAACGGGTACCGTCTGGGAGCACTGGGAAGCCCTTGGCGAGAGATTAGACGAGACAAGGCTCCTTAATCAAGGGCCGGATCCCTCACTTCCCACGGTGGGTCCAGAAGAAGTGACAGTCCATAATTCTAAGACGTTTATTTTCATTGTGTGGAAAGTGGCATGGATGGAATTGTACCCCCCACCCCTCTGGGAGAGGTGAGGCAGATATAGTAACTGGGAAGGGGAGTGGCTAAGCCTCTAGGTGTCTCATTAACATGGGGATGGCTTGGGGCTGTGTGGCCATGCCTCTGCCTGGGGTTTGGCCACGCCTCTACCTGAGGAGGGGTGGTACATGACCGTGAGTGACTGGAGCCAAAAGCCTCCCAGGAGCATTGGCATAACGTTTCCGGTCCCTTGCGGATTCTGCTGGATCGCCCAGAGTTTATGCCTGTGCTCAACTGGGTGCCAGACTGCCTGTCACAGATCACTGCCCCACATGGGTATACGGAGGGAACAATCATGTGGTATCATGCCCTAACCTTTAAGATTAAGATGTTTGTGGAGTTGAGTTTATCTCTTGATTACCATATGCAAGACATGGGTGTGATCCCCAGAATTACAGAATAACTCTTTACACACACACACACACACACACACACACACACACACACACACTCATGGGCATGCACAGAGAGAAGGGGTGAGAGAGAGAGGCAGGGGGGAGTGATTTCTCTTTCCAAATAGTGTATATTTAGATCTTTCATTTACCAAACATTATTGGAAGTAACACAAACCTGTAAAGCTAAATTTTGTCTTTATAGATTCTGAACTGTAGTGATACATTATTTTAATTTCAGTCAGAGCTGGGAGAGTAGGCTCATCTTCTTTTAAATCTAAATTTTCTGTGTCAAGGTAAGGAAAGGATATGTTGTTCTGTGACTTGACAATTCTAGGAGAAATCAGAATTCCCTGCCTTTTGACATGTTATGTACAATTTTATTGGCAGAATAATATAATGGAACAACATATAGATATATAATATGGGGTGTGTGTGTGTGTGTGTGTGTGTGTGTGATTAAGGGCCTGCTGTTCACTTGTATGACACTAAGTGCAAAGACAGCAAGGCTAAGAGGCTCCTTGGTGAAATGTTTGAACTCTCCACTTAACATGGGCCTACTATTTTGCATACATGGATAGTATATGGCGTAGTTTTGTACTACTAAGAAAAGGAAAGCAGAACTTAGCCTATGGATGCAGTACCGAGCCCACCTGCCTCTGTGTATCTCTCTCTAATGTCAAGTCATATGGTAACTCTTCAGCTCTTCAGTGTAAGGACATGGGAGAGGTATGATTGTACTATTCAAATCTTGGTTTTCTACACCAACTGTCTGTGAGCCAGTTAAGTACGTGCCCTAAATAGTATTTGCTATCTATAATAGAAAAATAATATTAATTATCACATAGACCATTTTAAAAGTTAAGAATGTCATATAAAATATAATTCAAATATATGCATATATTATGTATATATTTTAATCTGTCAGATGTCATCAGAAATGTCAGAAATGTTCTTGGATGACTGAGGAAATGTGGATTCCTTGAGAGGACTGAGGTGTTACATAACCAGTGAACACAGTAATGAATATCAACTTTTTTGGAAAGATGATCATTCAAAACTGTTTAGTTTGTAGAACATAAGCATGTTGACTTTTTCCCAAATCTTGACAATTAGCCATGAAAGAAGATATACCTCCAGAGGAGAACACAAGGCATAGTTTTCTGCCTTAATAAGACAAACAGGGAACCCATTACTAAAAAAGAATGCTGTAAAGGCAATTTACCTTTTAAAGGGTGGCAGC
The DNA here is from genome assembly GCA_019843965.1 of Rhynchomys soricoides. NCBI lineage: Eukaryota > Metazoa > Chordata > Mammalia > Rodentia > Muridae > Rhynchomys > Rhynchomys soricoides. The sequence goes on from JADRCH010000199.1 coordinate 808,411, forward strand.
CCAAGCATCTATCAAGCAAGCAGCCTTCTCTGCCATGACTGAGATTTTATTTTTTTCACTAGTGATAAGAGCAGAAGCTGTTGTCCATAGATACATGCATATTTCTTAAGCACAAACATGTTTTTGTTAAACTTTTCACTGTTGGAAGACTTCAAAGTTGCTCTTAATAACTGGCCTGGACATAAGAGTTAAAGGTTCTGTCTGAGACATTCGTTTCTCTTCTAGGAATACTGCTGGCTCTTAGCACCATGTGAAGGATGGAATGAGAGGAAAAATGGTAGGTGTAGATGGAAGACCCGAAGAGAATTGCTAACAGTCATACAAACTTTATAATATGAGGTTGCCGAGGCAAAGGTTTATACTCCAAGTCATCGCTACTTGCTTTCTTTAGTGTTTCACTTTTTAAAAGGGTTATTCCACATTGTTGTCCTGACTTGCTTTCAATAATAATTAAGCCATCAAGCCATCAATGACTTTTCTGGTTCTGCAAGATATGAGAGACCTTGGCTTGGGGAATCTAGGAGATGGATGAGCTTTATATCACAAGAAAATAATTTAGAAATATATTCTCTGAAAAGGACTTACAGACCTACATAACTTGTTAGTTTCCTATGTTCCATGACTCCAGGAAATATGTCCTAGGGAGACAAGAGTAGACACTGAGCAGTCTGATCATGTATGATAAGCATCTAAGGGTAGTGGGACGAAAGGGGCTTTCCAGAGCCAGTCTAGGACTTTCCTTACATGCCAGTTTGCCTATTCTGTACTCCAGTGCTCTACCAAAACTCCTGAAGGCTCCTGCTCCAAAATACTTCCTGATATACCGTCCCCATAGAAGGTCTCAAGTCCCTAACCTTCCTCCAGTTGGAGTCCCACCTCTCTGGGCTCCAGGTATACCCTTAGCAAATATAGAAGGAGAGTTTGCATTGGTGCGTTGGGTCCTCAGTGGTGACTGGCGACAGCTGAGTTTCACTCCACCATTGTTAAATTTCCAGCATCTGCTGAACCTGCTTTTTCCTTACATTCTGAAGCCAAAGAGCTCATGTTGCAGGAACATGTCTGTCAGAGAAGAACATATGCTAGGTCAATTTAGAGGAGTTTATTTGCCTTTGGATATACTAGAAGAAGGCATGGGAGATGGGTAGCTATGGGAGATAGGAAGGCAGGGAAAGTATGAAGGCTTTGGAGTTGGGAAAGCATGGGAAATAGGAAGGCTTTGGGGTGGGAGAATCTGAGATGGGAAGACATAGGAGGTGGGGATACATAAGAGCTAGGAATACATGGGAGGTGGAAGTGCATGGGAGGTAAGAAGGTGTACTGGCTGGTTTTGTGTCAACTTGACGCAAGCTGGAGTCATCACGGAGAAAGGAGCTTCAGTTGAGGAAATGCCTCCATGAGATCCAGCTGTAAGGCATTTTCTCAATTAGTGATCAAGGAGGGAGGGCCCCTTGTGTGTGGTGCCATCCCTGGGCTGATAGTCTTGGGCTCTATAAGAAAGCAAGCTGAGCAAGCCAGGAGAAGCAAGCAAGCCAGTAAGCAGCATTCCTCCAAGGCCTCTGCATCAGCTCCTGATCCCTGGAACTCCCAGGACTGAGTTCCAGTCCTGACTTCCTTTGGTGGTGAACAGCAGCATGGAAGTGTAAGCTCAATAAACCCTTTCCTCCCCAACTTGCATCTTAGTCATGATGTTTGTGCAGGAATAGGAACCCTGACTAAGACAAAAGGCATGGGAGTTAGGGAGGCATTGTGGGAAGGTCTGGGAGGAGGGCAGACCCGAGATAACAATTACAAGTGCAGATGGAAAAATGTCCTGGTTTTCCATCTGTGATGTTTTTTTCCCCAGAAGACCAGCTTCCTGAGGATGACTGGAGAAAATTCTATGGCTCCTTCTCAGTCATAACCTTGTGTATTTGCTGTGTTTTGTTGGCTCTGTTTGTACAACACAGTTCCAAGAAAGCAATGAACATGTCCTATTTGATATTGGCTGCTGATGTTTTCCTATCCAGTTGAGATCATACACTCCAACCCAAGCCATTTGTGTCCTCTTGAGTGATGAAAAGATGGGAGTACAGCTGATGTAAGATGCCATATATTCAAGTAGTTTTTAAAATTCAGTAAGTGTGATTTTCATTAAATGGATTAAGACCTTAGAATCCCAAAACTATTGATAAGTTTAAATTAATGCATCCCCTTTCACCAAATGCTCATATCTTAAGGGGCAGTGTGGAGCAGAGGAGAGGACATCGTATGGGAATCAGTGGGGTGCAGCCATCCATGGAACATATTGTCTTAAGCTTTCTTGGCGAGACTTACTCTTTACTAAGTTAAATGTGTCCAGAAGCACCCCAAGTGATAATGATTCTCCTGTTTGTGGTGGCAAAGTCCACAGGGACTCAGTGTCACAGGAAAGGATGTCCCATCTAGGAAGCCTGCTTCCAGAACCTGTGGGCAAGGGATGGCCTTTCTTTGTTGCTCCTAAATATACCTCCTTAATGAAGTGTGACTCTGACTAGCACAGAATGTTGATTTTTCCGTGTCCTGTTTTTATCAAGCCCCCATCAGAACACCATCTCTGTAGGCACCTGCCACAGAAGCAGCCGAATAAGTCAGCCAGGAGGACTTTGTGTTCCCATTCAATGAACATGAGGTCTCTCTTTTCCAAGCCTAATACTGTATTTGTATCCTACCAAGCTGCAGATGAGTACTATGTGCAAACAAAAATGAATTGACTCTATCACCATTAATTTCAGGATCTGAAGGCTGGTGCTCTTTGTTCTTCCTGTACTGCGATTATTAATAGTAAAAGAAAGCCAGGAAGCCAGTGTAGATAACCAAATATTTTGCCTGTTGGATTGAAAGTCAACCTAATCAGGAAAATACTCTCCTGCCCAGCACTGATACTAACAGTGTCCATCATGTTGTGGTCCCTGATCATACCCCACCTTGCTTCCTATGGGTCTCATTTCCTGTGTCTCTGTGACAGAATAAGAAAATGCAAGACAATGATGAACAGCTCATTTTCTGGTTGCTCTCTATCCATATAATCATAGTAAGATGACAAGAAAATGGGAAACAAAATGAAAATTATTTCAGATCAGCTAATAGGAGAATTTGATTAACTGAATGTCGTACCACATAAAAGATAAATTTTTAGATACAAAGTTGGGAAATGTTTCCCTGTAATGGGAAATCTTTGATTAATGGAACAGGCCCAGAGAGAATGCCTACAAGTTCCCCTAGTCACGGCATTTCAAATTACACTCGAGCCCTAAAACAGAAGCTGGGCTACTGTCTGTATCTGAATTTCCCATTGGTCTTCTTCAGGCCATACCACATGATGCTGAACAAAATCATTGTCTTTTGACTCTGAGTAACACATGAATAGATCGTTGGCAGCCATGCTGTTCTGGTCTTATTGGAACTTTTTAAATTTTCAAGTAGAGGTTCTCCTTGCAGCAATGATTCATGGGAAATTGTTCTACAGAATCTCAGGAAAATGGAAGGTTTTGACAGAAATACTGCACTACCAAAGGTTGCTTTTGTTCTTGTGCCCTTGATTTATATCCTTCATAGATTAGAAGTTGACTGGCGAGACAAGACTTCTTTCCTGAGAGGACCCTTAGTAAGCCCCCAGAAACATACAGTTACTCTTAGTAAACATCAAAACACCACCACCTCCTGAACACACTCAGTGTGTGGTCCAGTGCTGTTATTATGTGATAGGTGACTCTTTACATATGGAGACTCCTAACTCACATCACAAACAATTCATTCTGCAAGGAGAAAGTCTCACTTGTTTTGCTTTCCTTGCTAATCCTTCTACAAGTGATTGAGCATATTCTTATGTTTAAAGACCTGCACAGCTTAGATGTACAAGATAAAATTTTTGTATCCACTTTTTAGACACTGTCTATACTCCACAGTATATCTCATTTTGCATCTTATTCTCAGTGACTGTAAGCACATATTGCATGTTGTGAATTTAGACAAAATTATTTTATTGTTACTGTCCTGAAAGTATTTTTTTCACTAGCAATACATTTTACTCATTAGTATTGAGGTTAAGATATTCAATTTTAGTCAATATTTAATGTGTAGTATTCATAATTTTGGATTTGTATGATCATTATTAATTTTTCTCTAATTTCCATATCAAAAAACAATATTATATTCTTTGTATATCTTGCAATTAAACATAATCACTGAATAACATTTTATGTCACTTCCTATATAATGGGCATTACTTTTTGCAAATAGTCTCTCATTTAATCCCCACAATCTACTTATGAACATATACTCTTATATGCCTAGTCATAAGTGAGGAAATTGGAGCCAGGAGACATGAGTGTATCTACTGATGGAGGCATGCAGTATGTCAGCCTCATAACTAACCGTAAGTTTCTAAAGAAGCATAATGCTTTGTACATACAGCAAAAACACTGTATTGCTAAGACAGAATAGTCTTAAATCCAAGTCCAAGTGTTCAGGACAGTGTGTTGGCATTGTATAGCATGCCAAATATGTACATGTTGTGTGTTCAGAACCAAGGCTACAATGATGCTGTGCAATATCAAATGAATGGCCCCTGCCAGATATACTTTAAAAATTTGCACTTTTGATTCTTAATTACTTTTTGATCATTGTATGTTCAGAAACCTTTCAATGTTGAAAAAATATTCACCACCCCCATATTCAACTATGGAACTGCACATTGGACCAATACCACAGTTTTAAAAGCCATGGCTTCAGAAATATTGGAATATCCAGAAGGGATCAATGACACCAAGGAAACAGTGCCTTCCAGACACAACAGGACTGATATGCATATGAACTTACACGGTGACAGCATGCACGGTGTCTGCAAGGTTCAGTTCACACAGGGTTCATGACCAAGAAGGGGAAATGAACATGAGCTCCCATCTCTAAGCAAGAAGCTAGCTCCAACTGACAACCACCTGCAAAGAAAAAATAAATCTTTCTTCAGTGGAATCTCTTAAGGGTAGGCCTCACACCCAGAAGCAACTGGCCATACAAATTGAACTCAGTGATATTTCTGTAGACATTTTGTCTGTCTCACATGACCAAAATTAGTACCAGTGTTTGGGTACTATTTTGCTTATATAGTATGGTTTTCTACTTCGGGTTTTTATAAGTTTTGTTGTGTATGTGAGTGCGGGTGTGTTTCTTGTGCTTTTTGTTTGTTTTTTATTTCTATTTGTTTAGTTATTTCATTTGCCTCTTTGTTTCCCAAAGAATGAAAGAAAGAAGTTGTGTAGTGAGATGGTGAGAAGGTGAGGAGGATCTGGGAGGAGTTGAGTGAGGGGAAACACTGGTTAGCATTGTGATGGTTTCTATATGCTCGGCCCAGGGATTGGCACTATTAGGAGGTGTGGTCCTGTTGGAGTAGGTGTGTCACTGTTGGTGTGGGCTGTAAGACCCTCATCCTAGCTGCCTGGAAGCCAGTATTCTTATAGAAGCCTTCAGATGAAGATGTAGAACTCTCAGCTCCTCCTGCACCATGCCTGCCTGGATGTTGTCATGCTCCCACCTTGATGATCCTGGACTGAACCTCTGAACCTGTAAGCCAGCCCCAATTAAATGCTGTCCTTAGAAAAGTTGCCTTTGTCATAGTGTCTCTTCACAGCAGTAAAACCCTAACTAAGACAATCGTATATTATGTGAAGATAATTTACTTCCAAAATATAAAAAGTAAAGTAGAAAATTAAAAGTTTTTTTTTTTTTTTTTTTTTTTAGAAACGATGCTCCATCATACTCTAGATGCTTCAAGAACATCTTACTATCCACTTCCTTCCATTCTCAGCTCAGCAAGCATTGTGCACTTAATCCTATTCTCTAATGAAGTTAAGCTCTTCGGTGAGACTGCACTGGCCCTTCGATTAAAAAAAAAAAAAGTTTGTTCAGTATTTTTACCAGAATTCTAGTAGCTAGAGGTTTTATTTATTGGACAGCTTTTTCAGAAACTGTGGTATAGGTATCCTGTACTTAATCAAACCTTGGAGGAAGTTTGGTTAAAGTTTTGAAATAAAAACTCCAAAGAAAGGAATAAACTCATACCCCACAATGGCAACCCCTCAGGGAAGGTGCAGGCAAGCTGGCTGCCACTACAGGTAGAAATTTCATATCACCAGTGCTTTGCTTGAACCACTGGAGCATATGGGAATATGGGATCCTGCAATCAGACTCTCTGGTTGTCAAGGAAGAGACGGAGCTAAAATACTGGTATAAGCATTATGCAATCACTGGTTAGGCCATCTCTATTAACTCAAGTGTTAGGAAGCAGAGCCTAGCCCATAGAACACCAGCAGACAACTCTGCACTCACCTTGCTCAGTGAGAAGCACTCTTTGCTTAGCCATTGTGCCTGTGATCTAAAAATAAACTAGGCTCTTTAACTGTAGAAATTGTGCAGGCAACCTAATTCTCCAGCTTTTATCTCAGGTAAGTTAGCAATAGGTGTTAGAATCAATAACTATGGTAATTACCCTCAATATTTTCTTCACACATAGAATAATTTTATGACTACTATTCACATATATGTGTGTGTGTGTGTATGTATATATATACACATCCATACATCTGGAGATGTGTGTATACCAATGAATACAGATCATTCCTCTCCCTTTACCATTTTGAGTTAGAAATCCTGCAAGGTCTGGGCCATATGCCTATAATCCCAGTGAACACATGGCTGGGGAAGTAGGATTTCTGTGACTTCAAGGAAAGCCTGGGCTACATAGTGAGTACAAGGCCAAATTGATATGTGAAGAGATGTCTTATCTTGAAGAAAAAGAAAAGAAATCCTAAGTTACAAAGAACTGCACTGACTTTTCAAAGACAAACTCTCTCCAGGAAACTTCTTTAGATCTCCTCCTTCTAGGCCACCCACAGAGCCACCTTCCTTTAACATGGCTCACACAAATACAAGCACACTCTGTTTCTGGAGTAGCAGTGTTTAGCCTCTTGTGTTCCGAAACCTACAGAGCTTTCCAATGGCCTGTCAATACCCCCAGTGTTGTGTTCTTGCCCATCTATTTGATCTTGAAATGCCAGTTATGTCTTCATACACTGCCCAAATCAATCACGGTTCCATCCATGCTCTCTGCCTCATTTGATATTCAAAGGTTGTTTCCTTTCAAAATTTGGGTATAATAAAAGAATAAATGACAAACAGCAAAACCCACATGTTACTAAGGGTATAAAATTAGCAGAATAAATAGATTTACACTTCCTTCATAGTTTAAGGATGAGTCTCCAAGTCATGATGAAAGTCAGTTCATGACATGCTGTTCTTTAGGCCATTCAGATAAACTGGGAGAAACCAGCCAAATCCCAGTCAAATAATTATAGTCTGCTAGTGTCCAGGAAGTGGGGTGGAAGATAGGAGCCAGAGGAGGGTGGGCTCCTCAGGTCTCGATTTCTTTTGCCCTCCATGGTTGAGAAGCGCAGGAAGTAGAAAATGAATGTATCCTGTATTAGTCTTTACCTTTCCCTGCCTAGCAACTTGTTCTGGCTCCTTCATAATCAGTGTGGTCAGGCTCTTTAGACATTTGCCATAAATGGAAGGCTCTAGAAAGAATTCATGCAGAGGTATTGGTGATTTAGGTGAAGAGGTCAGTATAGGACCTTCGGAAAATTCCACCAGACCCCTCCCCCTCCCAGAAAAGAAAAGTCATGAAACACTTAGGAACCCCCTCTCTTCTGGAAGGGAGAGGCTAATTACATTTCTGTGACCTGGGGGGGGGGGGGGGTGGAAAGGGGGCACCGACCATCATCCATCTGCAAATGGGGAAGGCTCAGAATATGTAGACACATTCCACAGGGCAGACCAACCGTTGTCTACCTACAGACAAGAGAAGTCCTTGCCACCTCATTCCCTAAAGACCAACCAGTTTAAAAGTCACACTGTTCTGCCAATCTCATTGTGCCTAGTGGCTGTTGCTCTGATAACTGTATAAAATCTCACCAAATGGGCCACCTGGGATGGCAACCTCTCCTTCAAGTGCAAGATGACCCCCAACACGTTGGAACAATAAATTCTTCTTGCTCTTGCATTGATCCCTGACTCCTGGGCAGGGGGTAGGGGGGATGTCTCTGGTAAGCTCAGGCTCACCAGAGACCTGCACAGAAAAATATTCATCCCAGAGCATGTATGTTATCTACTGTGTGCCATGAGGAATTGTGCTGTTTGGTTGATGTAATGTCCAACAACCTTATCTCTGCTGATTTTATCAGCAGATGATGATGGTGATAGGTGAGGAGGGGATGCAGGGATGGTGGAGAAATTTTGCAGTCATTTTAATAGTCATCTGAAATCAGACCACGAAGGCTATTATGTTCAGTATACACCTCTCAAAACTCTGAGACTCATTTTATTAAACTAGGGAAGCAGCATCTTTTCTAAATGGTGTTCCAGCTGATCAACCCAGTGTCTGTTTAAGGCCCCAAAGACATTGGTCTGACCACTACTGAATCCAGAAGCCAGTGATTTCTGGAAATGTTTCTATATACACTCAAGGATGGAGTCAGCCCATGGAAAGTATTGCAATAAGGTCCTGCAGAAAGCCACACGAATGACAGTAAAGTTGAAGCAACAGCTTCTACTAGTGACTTGTCTTATAATTGAATCAGTGCTTCAGAATGTTTACACAACTCCAGGACCTGGATTGGCATGAAGCACAATATGCATGATTTGACAGAAATTAGAGCAAAATGAAAGTGATTTTGTGATTTTTACTGTTTTGTCTTGGTCATGTATATCAGCCCAAGGTTCCATTTTTCTGAACCAGCGTGTCCATCTCTGTAGTTTAAACAATAATGCTCCCACACCCCTCCCCACCCAGAGGCTGTGAGCATTAACTTTCAGAAACACATAAAATATGAGCAATGGACTGCATCTACTTCCTTGCTGATACCTTTTCTTCAGTGTTTCTCTGTTTAATCAAGTGGATGAATCATAAAAATGTTCCATCATAAATGGTGATATCAAGTTATATGCCCAACTCCCTACCCAACTCATCCATGCTGTGGCAGATAGCTTAGTTACTCCAGATTGTTTCCAAAAGTAAACAACAAACAAATCAACCAAAACAATGATTCTGCTATTCTGCCTATTTAAGGAGCTCGTTGATAATAAGTGGGTTGGGTACCAGAAGTGATAGGAACAGCACCAGGTATATGGTGAATGCTGTAACAAAAACCATCTGTTTCATCACTCATTGTGGTAGCCTCTTAAAAACCAGACACTAAGTACTCATCCAACAATGATGAATTTAATAACTAATGAACAACAAAACTCTTCATGTGACATAATTTACAATGTTACATATTAACTGAGGGAGTTTTGTAAACTCCTCTGACATCTCTGAACCCCTTTCAAATTGAGACGCAGTAGGACACATCTCATCTTGACAGTGAACTATAAACAACCTACTTGGTAAAAACTGTAAGCCAGCTTCCCACTTCTGGCTCCAAAACGCTGAGTCATGACTGAGCTTCTAATTTAGATGCAATCCTGAAGAATTTGGCAATCCCTATTGTATTGCTACCCTATCAAATTAGCGAGGCCATGAAGAGTTGTGAGAATTCTATTGTAGGTATGCCCAGTTGATCCCATGCACACATTCATTCATCCTCTTGTCTTTGGAGAAATCACATCCTATGTTAGTCAGATTCTGAAAATCAGTCAAGAAAGTTGAAGCCACTCTAAATATGCATAACACAAGGGATTTGATTCAGAACACTGACAGCTGCGTGATAGATGGGATGAGTAAATCAGTAGAGAACTCAGGCAAATGTAATTGATTATTGTAGCAGGAACAGGCTGCACCACCAGGTTGAACAAACCAACTAGAAGGTAGTGCTGTGTGACCCACACTTCTAAGCGGAGTGTCCAGACATGCTGGGGCAAAAGTGAGCTGACATCCAAGATGGAGGCCCCTGCGCTGCCCACCTCGGTCATCACCTTATCTTTGTCATCTGTAGGAACCACTGTGCTGGGGACAATAGTCCCCAGGGGCCTAAACCTAATGCTTCTATAGCAGTAGAAACAGAAGCAAGAAGAGAGTTGGGGGAATGGAGAAAGTACAGACAGGATCACCTGTGGACATGGTTCAACTCCAGTGAATATTGCTGGTCAACGGCAAGCACATACTTAGAGAAAACTCATTTCAGTAGACCTAAAAGCATAGAGCAGATTTAACATAGGGGGAAATTTGGCTCAGCAGCAAAGGTCTATTGAAATTCTCTGTCCTGTTTCTTAGCTGAAACTTGCTTGTCTTACAAAGGATAAGCATGACATTACAGACTGCATGAGAACACTCCTCTCTTACACAGGCTTTATTTTATGGGGCAGCTAGCTTCCAGAGGTAAGTAAGTAAGATCTATTCTCAGCCATAAAAAAAGAAAAAAATGTGTTTACAGCAGTTTCTGGCCTTATATTTTCAAGCATTTAATGAAATGTAAGGAGGTCTGATTGTATAAACTGTTCTCAGAAGCTAGTTCTGCATCTGACAAATTGTGATGATCTACTGTGATTCAATATGCATTGCCTTTAGCTTTGTGTGATACCCAGTGCAAAATAGATACTTGCTTCCTCCAGGAATTTGTGGTTGATTTTATAAGAAATGTCAGACAAGTAAGATAGAAAAATGTGCCATTAAAATATAACAACTTAAAAATAAATTTATTTTGCAACAATATTGATTAACATGGAAGATGTTATGTTAAATAAAATAAACCAGGTATATAAAGACAAATGTCAGGGATGGAGATATGCTCAGCCAGGAAAATCTTTGCCTTATATTCATGAGGACCTGAGTCTGGATATCCAGCGCCCATGCAAATAGCTGGGTATAGTGGCATGCACCTATAATCCCAGCTCTGGGAACATCCCTGGGGCTCACTCAGCCAGCCTAGCTGAGTAACTGAAGGACCTTGACTCAAAACATCAAAACATAAGGTAGAGAGCGACTTGTGACCTCTGTGTGCATTTATACACACATGCCTCAGA
>JADRCH010000199.1:821394-835289 GCA_019843965.1 Rhynchomys soricoides
GGGATGCAGGATGGTGTGGGATGCAGGATGGTGTGGGATGCAGGATGCTGTGGGGTTGTTACCTTCATGAGGCTCAGAGTGAGAGCAATGTAGCTTCAGGATATATTCCTTCTTAGGTCAAGATAACAAGCAGGAATCTCCCAAGAAGAATTTGCAGAGAAATTTTTCTTGATTTAACTAAAAGAGGAATACATGATCAACCCTGGAAGGAGCTACTTTGAATTTCTAGAGTCTGGACATCCAGTCCCATCTCTAGCATGTAAACCTCATGCACATCACTATATGCAGTGATGTTGGCCATGCTAGTTGGCCAGCATACATCACACCCTACAAAGGTGATAGGTCTAGAAGCCAGTGCCTGAGACAGGGCTTTCCTGCTGTGAATGATGCTTGCCTACACAGCATGGGCCCTGTGCATTCTGTAAGGTAATGGGCCTTACATTACCCATAATGTAAGTCCAGGCTTGGGCTTCTGACCCATATCCCCCTTTGTTACCAGAAACACTTTGATTCAATTTTAGTGAACCAATTTCTGGGTCTCATCCCAAAGTTCACCGTTTAAACTCAACTCTGCCAAGATCTGCAAAGCTTCAAAGTATCTAATATCAGGAAAGAGGTAAATATCCATTAAGTTAGTTTGATGCTCTACCCAATTTCCTTTTTAAGCTAAAGCAGTGGGGGTGGAGGTTAATGCAATGGTCGATGACAGCTGCCTCATGTCCATAGAAGGAGGGAAGAAAAGAGTTACAGTCACAGCCTCGTGAACCTCGATAGAGGATGAACGACAGCTGTCTGGTGGCCAGAGACCCACCCTTCTTCTACTCCCTCCATCACCAAGCCTTCTTTAGAGACGTCACCTTCAGGTCACTGTGTGAGACACCAGCCCTGAGTGCTTGCATCAAAACCCAACCATCAACTCTAATCATATTAAGAGGCTCTTAGAGAAGACTCAAGTTTGATTTATGCCATGTTTTCATGTGTACATGTGTTGTATGTATAACTTACCTCACTCATGTTCTCTTTCTTGATGAAGGAGCCATGCTTGGAGCATGAGGTCTTGGTCTTCAGTTGCTGTTGAGATTCTCATTAGCTTGTGGTTGACTATATTGTTTGAAAGAGAAATAGTTTAAATATCTTGCATATGCTGTAATTTTATGCTTTTTTTTTATTTCATTAAAAAACATGTGCATGTAAAACTATCTCCTCCCCCGGCAAACGTGGTTGTTGAATAAATAGAATAAACATTTAACTTTTACCCTGGTGAAGCAGTGCCACCAGGTCTATGTACTCACACCACTTTGTAAAGTAGTCTTAACAAACAGATATGAACACTTACATAGAAATGCACATACACACATGCAGACTAACATGCACTCATACACAACTCCACGTACACACATTCACATACATGCACACACTCACACACACGTACACACTCACACATGCACATACACTATATATTACTTTTTAAATGTGTCTTGTATATTATATATATATATATATATATATATATATATATATATATATATATGATGAGGTTTTGTCTTTTACTATTGATTGTCATGCTAAGTGCTGGCCTTCAGATCTGGGGTCTGCATGTAGCCTCTGGGATCCTGCCTCCAAGTTAATTCTGATTAGTGGATAAACATGCCAACAACCAATAGCTGGGTAGAAGAGACATAGGGGGGGTTTAGGTTTCCTGGGCTTGAGACCATGAAGAGAAGGAAAGAGAGCTGTCCTAGGATAGAAGAAGAACTTGCAGGAGAAGGAGAGCAGCCATGGGCTAGGGACCAAGAGAACGTGGCCAAGAGGGCTACCTGGTTGGAACAAAGAACAGCCTAGATGAAACATAGCAAGTAATAACTTGGGTTATGGAAAGGAGGTAGATTCTAACAGCATGAAGTGTACATCGTTATTGTACTGCCTAAGGCATGTTAAAATATAAAGGCTATGTGTGTGTCTTTCATCTGGAAACATAAATGGTCAAATAAAGGAAGAAACCCCACACCATTTTTTGTTTGTTTGTTTTGCTTTTTGATAAATTTTTTACTATATATATTGTTATATATTTTCATATATTGTTATATATATTAAATGTGTTTCATGATTCTGTGAACTATCTTGTAATATCTTCTTTCATCTCTAATCTTATTAATTTACATTCTCTCTCTTTATTTTGGTTAATTTGTTTAAAATGATGTCACTCTTGTTCATATTTTTCTCCTGTTGAATAAGAAGTTATTACTTAACAAAATATCCTTATCAATATGCAGATATTGATTGGTATCTACATGAAAGTACAGAGATATCTGATAAGGTGGTTTGTAATTAATGAACATTAATTTTTTTTCTAAACAGTCTAAAAGAAAGGAAATAGGAGAGGCAGAAGAGACTTGCCTCAATGGATGGTCATTCCAGATGGCACACAGATAGCAGGATTCAAATTAATTAACAAAATGGAGACCTGGGAACCTTTTGACATTTGACTGGGAACCTGTGTCTTGCTGTGTTGCCTCAGTCCAGCTGAGTCTATAGGGAATGAGCAGAGGCTACGGAGTCAACAAGGAGAATCCAACTGTTACCTAAAGCAAATGGACAACTTAGGCAAAATGCTCTGCCTGACAGCAGGTATCTACTCTCCCTTTGCTTAGAACAGTTACTTCAGAGAACTAGTGCCTGTCAGCCCTTTATGTGGCCCCCTAGATCTCCCAGTTTTGGTAGAGTTCTACTGTCTACTTCTCTTCGTCAAGACAGCCAACCCACTGAAGCATCATTGCTTACTGCCCTGTCTCAGTGGCTGGGCAAGGGCAAAGAGTTGACAAGCATAGTTATTGCCTAACGTCAAGCACAGAATGACAAAGTGGGAAGACACCTAAAATGTAACAGACAAAAGATAAATGTCATGAAAACATGAAGAATTTGTAAACAAGTAAAATCAGTAGAAAGCTGGGCAAAACATACAAACAAAAGCATTTTAAATATATCCAATGACACTTGGTATCATTTATTTTCAAAATACAATAAAAACAAAGTAAAACTATTTTCAGTAATATCTTCAAAACTTTAAAGCCTGATAGGTAGTGATAAGCCTTTGAAACGTGTCTTAGGAGTAACCAACCACTTTCTGACTGAGTGTAAGACCTGATTCACAAGATAAAGTCTATGCTTATCACCATTACTAGGGCAAAAACCTTGGACTAGATAAGACATAGTCCTTAGGGAAAGGAGATTACCTATTATGGTCACTCTGCTCAATGAACATGGGACCCAAACAACTCTTAATGGCTTGTTGTTATACCCATAGACAAATGCATCTCTTAATCCTCATCAGAGAAGCTTCTTTTAGCAGTAGATGGCAATGAACATAGAGATATACAACAGTTCCAGGTGCATCAAGAGAGATTGGAATGTTCTTCCTTAAATAGGACAACTAGAGTGCACACCCTCTCCCAGAGCTTGGAGACCACCGTGGAAGAGAAGGCAGAAAGAGTGTAAGAACCAAAGGCAATAGATGACTACAGGGAAACTGTTTACAGACACAACAGGGAAGGTGACACATAATAACTTAGGGTAGTTTTCAGTGAGGTGGGAGAGTGGGCCTAAATCCCACCCTTAGATAAGGAACCATTGGCAATTAATAGCTGCTGGAAGAGAAGGAATCAGTGTTCTTTATGGGTGTTGTGATTATTTGAATATGCTTAGACAAGGGAGGGACACTCTTTGGAGGTGTGGCCTTGTTGGAGGAAGTGTGTCACTGTGGGCATGGGTTTCGAGACCCTCATTCTAGCTGCCTGGAAGCCAGTCTTCTCATGTCTGCTTTGGATGAAGATGTAGAACTGTCAGCTCCTCCAGCCCCACATCTGCCTGGACACTGCCATGCTATCACCTTGATGATAATTGACCGAACCTCTGAACCTGTAAGCCAGCCCCAATTAAATGTTGTTCTTTATAAGAGTTACTTTGGTCATGGTATCTCTTCACAGCAGTAAAAACCTAACTAAGACAGTAGCAGTCCCTGGTAGTCAACCATGCTCTGGTAGATGGCCACACAGCCAAGAGTACATGAGCAATATCAATGGATTTCATGGTTGCTTTTGTGTTTGTTTGTTTGTTTGTTTGTTTGTTTTAATGGTGACACTAATTTTGGTGGGTAGGAAAGAAACGGAGGATAAGGGAGGAGTAAACATACTCAAAAGGGAAAGGGAGTATGAAAATACTCAAAACTAAATTGTGTGGAGTTTTCAAAGAATTAATAAAAACATTTTAAAGTATTAAAAATTCTGTATTTTGTTTATATGTGTGTGCCATGTGTATGGGTCTAGAGCTACAGGAGGTTGTAAGGCCCATGTTGTGGGTACTGCTGCCTTCTGAACCATCTCTCTAACCCAAGAAATTCAAGTTACTATGGAAATCTTCCTTGCTAGAATGTCTTTGGAAAGCAACACTGTGGTCTAAATATGAAATGCCCCCTCTACTTCACATGCTGACTGCCTGGTCCCTAGCTGATGGTGATACTTGAGATGTTCTGGAAACTTCTTTACTAGCTCGATGCAGATGATTTTGAGGATTGGAGTGGATCCTTGGCTCCGTCCTGTCCACTATGAGGTGAACATCATTTTCCTCCACCTCTTCTTCCTATGTCATTCTCTCCTTCTGTGGGTTCAAAGTCAAGGGAGCAAAGAACTTGAAACCTTGGGCTGAAGTAAATTCTTCCTTGGGCACATATATTTTGACCTGTGACTTTTTAAAAGGAAAATATACTCTATATTTCTAATTATTCACAATGGAAAAAGGATAAAAAAGTCATCTAATGTCTACTAAGACATAGCTGGCTAAGCAAATTCTGTTTGTTCAGTAGAACATCATGTAGCCTCATAATGGAGGAGGGATGCTGCTTGGTTTCCACTGCTTCATTGTGCGTTGGTAGCCTTTGCTTTATTCATTCTTGTGTGGGCATTTTATTAAAACTGCTACAATAGCAATGGCCCTGTGGACATATTGGAAGGATGGGTGTTTTCTATCTCACAAGGAAACCAGTAAAGTCCACCTGAACCCATAGTTGCCAATGAAACCCAACTCAGAACTGATGATGTGATTGTCTTCAGTTGGTCCTAGCCTGTTCCTCAGAAGTCCACTGGGTGACACAGAATCGAGAGAACTGCTACTGTGCACTCATTGCTGAAGGCCTGTTTTGTATCTTACACACACACACTCTATACTTGATGAATACCCACTATGGGGCAGACTCTCACTGGACACACAATACTAGCATTAAGAGAGAGACAGAGATAAAGCCCAGCTGGCATTGCTATCTTATTTGAACACACAGTCCCATCATTATGCAGTGAATACGTCCTTCTTTGGGAAAATAATTCCATTTTAAAAATTGGAAGTAAGCATAAAAATAATTTGAATAATAACTAAATAACAATGATTTAATAGAATAATTATTATTTCAGTAGTTCAAATAACAGGTTTTCTGATGTCGCCATAATTGTACTACTGTGGAGGGGCTGTGACTCCCAGACAGCAAGACAAAGCTCAGTTCACTGTGGGGTGCTTCTATGTCCAATTTCTTTCCTGAGGCTTTGGCGGCTATTTTCTGTTTTACTTCCTTTTCTTTTCTATTCTGGAAAAAGCATCTAAGCCCAACTAGGTCAAGACAGTTAAAAAGAAAGTCATTTTAGCCACTTAGTGAGAAAATTTGTTGAAAGTGAATTCTCTGCTGTCCAAAAAAGAACAAAAATAACAGTTGTGTAATACTGCAGTTTTTGAAGTATGGGTTAGTGCATATTCTTTGTTCTTGAAGTCCATGAAGAGGGAGCTCCCTACTGCCCTCTTTGTTACATCTCCTTTGTTTATTCTCCTGTGTTAGAATAGTCACTTTATTAGAGAACAGATATCTGAGTGTATCTTTTAAGAATATGGATCTCTAGTGATTTAGAGTAAATTGATACCAATTGTTCATCAATAAATTGAAGAAAGGATTCCATCAATATGTATTATATATGACTTGATCATCTCATTGTTTTAACAAATCTTATAATTATCTGAGGAGAATTGAGGAAAGAAATACCTTTTTTGAAAAATTATAAAAATCTTCAGCCTGGAAGATTCCAAACTATGTGGTTCTTTGTTCCCATGCTCCTGGAGATGTGCATTAAGATATATTTTTTCAATTAAAAAAAAAAAACATAATTAGGAAACATCACAAAATCATTATGTATTTGAGCTAACTGGAACCAATTCTTTGTTCATTTTCTCCCTTGCATTCTTGGTTAGTAACCTTCAGAATACTTCCCAGCAGACCTTAAGTCATTACTTTTATAGAAAAGGCCAGTCTAGCCCTACCATGGTGCTCTGTTCGGTACTTATTACCCAGTAGATGCCGGCTGTGGTAGAGCTGGGTGGTAAAACTGAGTCTTAGACACTAACTGAAGCACTGCCTAGGTTAGGAAGGGCAGCCGGGCCTCCCACCACAGGGCTCCTCAGAGGAGCAGACCTAAAGCTGGTGTGTCCTGCCTTGTCCTCCAAATCCATGAAAAGGACTGGCAGGAAACACTGTCAGTGGGAGGAGGAGCTTGTGAGATTTCCATAATCCTCATGAGAAACCAGAGTGAGGTTCCAACAGAGACCTCACAGAGCCAGGAATCTGGAGAGCCAGCACTGTATCAGCTTCCTCAAACTTAAGACTCTTTGGGTCTTGGAAAGAGGCTCCATGAGACTCAACATGTGCTAATAGGATGTGAAAACATCTGTCATGCAGGAAGCTCCTTAAGACTTAGAAGGTTCTGGAACTCCTACTACAGTAGTAGGTTTCCATATGGGTTTTTGGGTTTTTTTTGTTTTTTTTCAAAAGGCTTTTTGTCTTATTGAAGAATTTTGTTTATTTTGATTTCTGTTGTTTTAGAGGAGTGTTGGAAGCTATTTTGAGAGATAGATAGATGGGTGGGTAGGTGGGTAGATGGATCGATAGATAGATAGGTAGATAGATAGATAGATAGATAGATAGATAGATAGATAGATAGATCATGAAATTGGGTAAGTAGAGAGGTGAGAAGAATCTGGGGGTAGTTGGAGAAGAGGAACATGATCAAAACGTATATGAAAGACTGTAATTAAAAAACCTATACATAAAACAAAAAAAGGCATAGGAGGTTCTAACAGAATGCTCCACAAGATGTGGAAAGTAAACAACATGGCAATCTCAGAAGTCCCTGAAACTGACCAGATGCACTAGTCCCCCACACTAAGCTTACATAAGCAGTAAGTAGTGCTGAGTGACAGTCAGACCAGTCAAGCTTCTTGGAAGAAGCAGAGACCAGGCAAACCATTCACATGACCCGCTTAGGTCCACAAAGTTTTTCATCTATGCTGCCATTGGCTTTGAGTCATTCCTACTCTTGTAAAAACCACTCATCCATACTCCTAAAAATAACTCTAGTAAACCCTTAACCAGATTGGACATTGGTGGGTGGTATCTTTACTTTGTTTGTCATTAGTTCCCTCCATGGGGGTAGTAGACTTCATTCATTCACATCTCCCTAGGAATAATCGCACACAACGAAGGTCGTTGGGTTATTGTCTTTTATTCTGTTAAATGAGCCCAACACCATACACTAGTAAAAAAGTTAATAGTAATTGCAGAGACTCACCCCCACAGAATAAAACTGTCTTCTACATCAGTCACACCTATGCTTACCCTGATTCAAATATTGAGAGCATTCATCACCTTTGTCATCCATAAACAACCAGTAGATTCCTGGTGGTGTTTGGTTTTTATTGGACTCTTTCTACCTTCGATTGTGCATGACTTATGCATAGTGCAGCCTGTGACCAACCAAGCTGAATAACAAAATTAGGCAGCATCTATAGATATGCAGACACTCCAGACGTAAGACCTCCACAACTTCAAACGCCATTTTTTCTACCCAGCCAATGTGCTCCCAGGATGCACCTGGCTCCTGTACCCCACTGCTGACACACATAACTTTCCTACACTTCTAACCTGTACATTTTAGTACCAACCAGAGCCATATCCCATGAGAAAAATGCCTGGCCATGCTCCCACACCCATGACTTTAGAGAAGAACATATTGGGGAACCCATAGCTGACTTTCCTTTATTGCTTCATTAGTATTTCTGTATGTTGACCAGAGTCTGAGATTAATGAGAAACAAGAACTAAGAAAATAATGGATTTAATATATTGGAAGAAAAACTAAAAACTAAAACAATATACCCCAAATGGATATTTCCTTTGTCGAATTGAATAGAGCAAGTAGAGATTATATTGTATGCAGCAGAGGTTAGATGCATGCAGTAGTAGACTGTATGTAACAGAGGTTAGATTGCATATAATAGAGGTGGATTGCATGCAGTAGATGTTAGTTGCATGCAGTAGAGGTTAGATTGTATGCAGTGCAGTCTGGATTGTATGCAAATGTCCTTGTATCAGTCTCTGTGTCAGACTTGATTTATTCCTGTTCCACCTGCTCCCAACAAAAGACGTATCCATCAAACCTGCCTGATCTGTACAAGCTCCTCCCTCTCCCAAGAAATCAGAAACCACCCACATCACCTTTTCTCCTGCAGCCATTTCAACAGTCATGCCAAGTATCACAGAGGCTGAAGAAGTCAAAAAGGTCTCTTCCATGGAGCCTTTCTAAACTCCTGGGAATGTGTTTGTTCTGTTTTATTGTTATATGTGGGAGAATTTTCCTTGCTTAGTTGTTTTGCCGCGGGAATGGGGACTGCTCTTGTTTGTTTTGATTGTTATTTTTGTGTGGTAGGTTCCAGATATTGAAAGGCTTGGATATGCGGGCCAAGTAGTCTACCCCTGAGCTATACCTTAGACTCTTGATGAACAAGTCTGGCTTTTTTTCTTTCTTTTTTCCCTTTTTCCTTTCCTTTTCTTTCTTTCTTTCTTTCTTTCTTTCTTTCTTTCTTTCTTTCTTTCTTTTTCTTTGTAATAGAAAGAATACTGTGATGTCTTCGAAGTTGAAGATGGACTTGTGTGCACTGACCTGATTTTATCTGAAAGCAAAACAAATAAAAGGGCCTGTCAACTGGCCTTTCTGACTGAATATCAAGTTTATCTTTTAAGCATATTAAGTTAAAACGTATCTTTTGAGTGTAATACGTAAAAACTTTAAAGGCGAAAAAAACCAGTTCATAATCCATGAAAGCTTTTTTACTCAAACTAAGCATCTCTGTTGGCTGACAGCATGTCACCATCTGTTTCAGCCCACTGTCGGACAGGCTCCTGGACACTCTGCGATGTTTTGAACTGCTGAAAACTGGGAGTGGAAAAGAAGAGAGTTGAGAATGTGAATAACAAACTCTTGAAGGAAAATTATTGTAAAATGAGCAGAGAAAATTAAAGATTGAAGAGACCATCTTTGAGAAACTTCCTGAAAGGTAAGAACTGGCAATGGTAAGAGATGGCCATCCCTTGCACTAACACTCAGTTTTGAGCAGAATTAGGAAGAAATTGGTTTGCAGTATCTTTCAGTATGATAGTCAATTCTGACTTGGGATGCAATCTTTGAGCACAGAGGATCAGATATGCTAGATCTCCATACACCCTACACCTCAGGCAGCATTATGGCTTGACCACATGTCCCATGTGTACGAGTTAATAGAGAATTCAAGAATTTTCACAAATACTCTTATCTCCAGAAGAAGTACAGCTTTCTTGCTACACAAGTTACAGTTACAGAAAAAAATAAAATATAAAATAAAGGCATAGGATGACTCGTGGCAGCCTAAAGCAAAGAGAGTGTACAGGGAATCTTCTGAAGAGGAACCAACGGTAACAGCTGTTGGTGCTCCGATGGCAACAGGGTAAGATCAGATGATGATGATGAGTAAGGGAGCTAAGGGGAATGAGAAGGGTTGAGGCAATGATGGAGGAGACTGTAGAGACAGGAGACTGTGCACATAGAAAAGTCAACAGAGCACGTAGTTCTGATCCCAAGACACAAGTGAAACACAGTATATTCTGGCTCCCCTACGTCCCCTACATCCTAACTTCATTGTCTCAGGCTAAGGCATCTTCCCAAAGACATCCCAGTGAATTCCACACCATACAAGATTCAACTGCAACAATAGTACCATGTAGCTGTTACTAAACTTTGTAAAGAATATAATTGTGTGTGTGTGTGTGTGAGTGATTGAGAGAGAGAGAGAGAGAGAGAGAGAGAGAGAGAGAGAGAATGAAAGACATATATGAAAATGTCAATATCTCCAAATAATAAAATTCTAATTTGAGCAGAGCCCCCATGGCTGTTTCCTAGCCAGGAGTTTCATTTTTGTCCTCTTCTTCGGTTCACTCTCCCAGGGTGGAATCTGCAATGCTCTGTTCTGCATGTGGGTGTGTAAATTAGTGCATCCATGTTGAGAGAAAGCTGCAGCAGTTACCAAGGTCCTTTAGCATTCTCAGCTCAGTTCACCATCATCATCAGTATTTAAAGTAGGATGACCCTGGAGAACCTCTCACCTGCACTTGTATGCAATGAAGTTCATTTATTTTAGCTACTGATAAAAGGTTAGACAGGACCTAGATGCTGCACATGGTTGATTACTTAAGTAAATTACACAGGTGATGATCCATTTTTGCCAACCAACCAATTGCCCCTTTTGCCCGCAGGAGGCTAATTTGGAACCAGTTTACTGTGACTGCTTTCTTGGCACTCTCTAGCCATAGATCACTTAAGTGTCTTTTGTTTTTTGTTTTTTGTTTTTTGTTTTATCTGAAACTTCCCTCCAAATGGCCTCATTACACCCTAAAAAATTTAGCTAGGGTGCCAAAACCATTAGAAAGGAGCAGAGTTCTGGAGGCCTAGCTTCACAGCTCAGCAAGGCACAAGCTATCTCAATTTCAGAACTGAAGGGATAGACTCTATCTCCTCCTTCTGAGAGATACTCATTTCTACCTCCTGCTACATGGAATTCTCCTGTCTGGTTCTGTGTCTCTGATACTCATGTATTCCCTGAGCCTGTGGAACTGCACAGTAGAAAATGTACTGGCAATGCTGTAGGAGAAAAGGAGTGGGATACATTAACTCACTGGGTTTATTTATCCTACAAGACATACATGGTAAACTGTCTGCCTGGGTGCTGTGAGAGCACCATGTCTCACTCCATGGTTGCCAGGAAACAGAGAAAGTGCCTGTACTTCTGGGTATTCCCCTTCTATTCGACCAAGGTCCTCAGCCTACAGCATGGTGTCACCCTCATCTAGGACAAGTCTTTCCCTGTTAGTCAAGTCATTTCTGGTTGTACCCTCACAGAAACTTTTACAGGTATGCTTGAGCAAGTAGCTTCTTAAGGCAGTCAATAACCCCACCGACACCAAAGCATCACACTATGAAGGGACCAGGAAATAATGCTGCCAAGCCCAAAGATGTGGGTTCAACTCCTGCATCCCGTGTGGAAGAAAGAACAAACTGCTGCAAGTTGTCATCTGATCTCTACTTGCATGCCCCTCACACACACAGAATGTGAGACAGACAGACAGAGACAGAAACAGAGGGACAGCTCATATTGTATCTTATAGTTGTATGTGATTATTACTTGTTAATTAAAAGTTCAAGTAAAATTTATTATCTAAAAAAAGAAAGAAATTTGAATGCACACGTTGTTACACAAACGTGGGAAGTGTGTTGAAACCTAGGCTGCTGTGATACAGTGTTAACCTGAAAGTGACCGTGATTGCGTTTTATGGCCGGGATCGTGGCAGATACTTCTGTGGATCTGTAGGATTTCCACTGTGCATATCCTTGGTTTGTTTTGTGCATGTGGATATGTACAGAAAGAGAGATGGTGAGTGCCATTTCCTCTTCCTCCTTATCTGAGTTAATGCACACATTTTGTGGCAGCAGTGGAGCAGGGAACATACTTCATAAAAGCAGACATTTTTTGCTCCTGATTGGGAAGGGAAATGAAGTAAATGTAAATAACTGCCTCCCATAGTATGCCACAAGATCATTTTAAAAGACTTACCAGCATCTTTAAAAGAGAACACATAATTAAAATGCAAAGGAGAAAATAGAGAGCAGTCAGGGTTAACACAAATGGCAATCGCTTCTTCAGCGGATTGAGCTCTAAATGTGAAGTTGAAATGTCCTTCGAAGAGCCCAATGCACAGAGACCACACTATCCAAGGACACTGTAGCAGGCCAATGTAGGAGCACAGGGCTCCATGTAATATTGAGGGAGGCTAAAACTTAGACCAAATACTGCAAGATGTACTTGTTCACACCACAGGAGATCCAACACCGGCATATACTCATGGTGGGAAACTGGACTGCTTTGGAAGGGAGGTTTCTAATCTATCATGATCAAAACTGTCCGAAATAAATTTTGTTTATCTAAAAGCAATCATATGCTTACCAAGAATCAATTATAATTAGCTAGAGTGTTGTCTTCCTCCAGTCCTGATGGTAGAAGACGTGGGGGATTATTGGGGATCCTCTTAGAAGACAGATAATTCTAATATCAGGGCCTCACCCTCATGGCCTAAACATATACCAAAGGCTGATATCATTGTGGGTAAGAACTGACCATAAGGGTTTGGGGTTAGTGCTGACACTTGTCGTGTCACAAGAAGGTTCTGAAGAGACATGGACAACCCACTTAGCTTCATCGGAGGCCTCAATGTGATGAGCCAAAATCTTTGGCTTAGGCATTGGGTGAAGTTAAGCTTCATTAAAATAAACAATAATTGTGTGTAAGGAGAATACTAAGCATTGTAAAACACTTACTGAGTTTACATTTTCGTGCCAGCTGTTGGATGTATAAGTACAATGTACAAACAGAAAAACACTGCTACCGATGGAATTTTTTTCTTCCGCTGAACTAAATGAAATGAAGTTGAATGAGGCCGCCTGAAAGCAGAGAACAAACTGTAAGACCCACCAAAAGAAAGTTACTACGAACCTGCGCCATCTCCAAGCTCAACTAAAACTCAATGTTACTTTAATCAAAATCCTAATCAACGGAATCACTAGTTCTGTAAAGTGTGTATAGTTACATCATGATGCATCAGCTGACAAATAATACACTATGCAGTGCAGCTCTGGGGAACAGACGTTGTGGGGATCACTTAGCTGGTAGCCCAGTGTGGGAACTGCTTTAGATGCTGCATTTCACTGATTAAAATTATTTGCACCTTGTGTGAGTTTTATTGCAGGGAGCACAGCTTAGAGTAAGCATTGGAGAAACCAGGGTTGTTAAACAGACGGGTCTGTTTTCTTAGTGAGGCTTAGTCATGAGGAAGGCAGGCTGGGGTGAAAGTGGTCACACAACCCAGGGATCCTTTGCTATTCTAGTAGGAGCCAACCTCTACCTGAATTTCTTCCAAATCCTGAGAACTATTTAGGCTCTAATCCTGGGCTTTCTCTCTCAGTGGATAGACTCAACCTTAGAAAACAAGCCCTGTGTACTTTGTTTGTATGGTCCATCAATAGGATCTAATGCATATTACAAACCCTTCATCTCTACTGGCTCTAGTCCTGAGCTCTGTTTATCAGCTAGTAGAATTCATTCATATTGTAAAAGTCACAGGTGCTTTGCTACTTGGCTCTGGAATTTCTCTGTAGCTCTGCCTAAAGCTTTGTTATAATTATTAAAAGGTTTGTGATAATTGTCATGTGGAACCCTTTCCCAAAAGCTACTGTCTGTGAAAGAAGAGTAAACCATGAGGTCAGGCTCTGGAAGCTTTGACCCAGTGCCTGCAGATGTGGTACGTCACCCTGACCTTTCTAAGATCACCTCCCGTGAGGCTTTCAGGTGCCCAGAGGGGACTTTCCTCTGAATACTGTCCTCAGCTCAAGCTGCTTCTCTGAGCACAGCCCTGTTGTTGGTGCCCTACTCTCAGCAGAAGGTTAACAG
>JADRCH010000199.1:842808-909332 GCA_019843965.1 Rhynchomys soricoides
GCACATGGTTATCCCCACCACAGTCCAGTCAAAGGGCACATGGTTATTCCCACCACAGTCCAGTCAAAGGGCCACAGCAAGCTGCTATTGTATAGATGCATATATCTTCCCTGGTCAGTTAGATTTGGGGTGCATAAGGTTCATAGCTGGGCAAGACCTCAACACTGTATGGTGAACCAAATGCTATCTAGCATTGAGACAGCTTCTCCCTCATGATTTAAACATTTTTATAACAATTCAGGGTAGAGAGATTGGTTGCTAACCTTAAGGTAATATATTATGTTTCTAGGCTGTTGTATACTATAACAGTTTTATAGGTACTGATAAACTAAGTAACTGTAGCCTACTTATTTGTTAAAAAAAAAAAAAAAAAACTCTAGTCCCCAACATGCACACACAAATAGAGTAATCTAAAGAATACTGCCCATTGGAGGATTGCCCTTGCTCTGGTGAGTTAAACATCACAGTAGCACCACCAGAAAGTATAAAGCTAGTAAGACAAATCATTCCCACTTCTAAATTCAGTTTATTGAGCCTGGCAGCTCCAGACTGCCTTACTAAATCAGATGAATTTGTGGTCCAAATGTTAGACCCAAGGTAGTTAGTTAGGACGTGCCTACTGGGAGCTTTCATGTTCTCTGACAAAGGGAGAAATGAGGCTATTATCTTGGGTCTAGTAGTCTGGCTTTCCAGTGCAGCAAGTGCTCCCTTAGATCAGAGGAAAGCTGTGGTACAGGTCAAGGTCATCTAAATAAGGACTGGCCCTTACCTCCTAGAACTGCAGATGGTGGCAACAAAATGCATGCCAAAAGGAAGGGAAGAGATGAATGAAGTTTTTCCCCTAACCAAGAGCAAAAAATTATCAACTTCTTTGTAATGCTTTTAATTTCAGTTGTTTTTCTATTGGCCCCCATTGTAGCTTGGATAGAAAACCAAATATCACCTCTTTCCTGAGTTAAATAAGTAAAAAAATGGAATTGTTATACAACTTAAGTCCATTTTCAGGAACTGGTTCAGTGAATGTGTCTGTGGCCTGTATATCCCCCCCCACACACACACATACACACACATACACACATGCATACACACACACACACACACACACACACACAAAGGGCACAAGCAACTACATCGTAAGTCCTGCCAAATACAGAGAATGCCAAGCCTGGCTGCCTGGCTATCACTACCCACTCTACACGGCTTCCTCTTCAGGCTCCAGTATAGGGCTAGTTTGGGAGACAAAATGTTTGTCTTTCTAGACCCACTCATACAGAGGAAGGAACCACTGCCTTGTTCAGCAAATGTGCTTCTATTGCCCAACCTTAGTATCTCTTTCCTGGTATTCTTAAACAACTTACCTCCCCACTTAAAGGACTAGGGGCTGGACTCTGAAAGAAGAATGATAAACCATTGCCCATCAGCAATCACCAGCCAACATTGTCGCTCTTTACCAGAGGCCACTGGAGTTGCCATCTTTTAAGTATCTCACAAGCTTTCAAATGGAATTCCAGCAGTATGTTTTTTTTTTTTCTTTGTGGAATTCTCTAGAAGTCAGCCGATCCATATCTTTGCCAGTTTTCCTGGCAGTTAATTCAGTAAGGGGAATCTGTCTATATAAGCAAATGTGAAGGTAAACACTTCCCACAATCCCATCTCCCTCTTGATGCTCCAGAGATCAATATCACAAGATTCAATCTAGAAAGATCTTTTCCACATTACCAAAAGCATGGGACATAGCTCAAGGCTATTAGGGAAAATGGTTTCTGTAAAGGGAGTTTTGAATCAGGTATCTGAGATTTTTCTATTACTTTATTTTCATGTTGGTCAAGTGAGAAATGTTCAAATTATGAGTCATGCTGGCATGTCTTGCCTTCTGACTCCAGTCTCCCTATAATACAGAAGCTGTATCTGATCATTTAGGAAGTCTTTACCTTTTATGCATCCATCTGAGATAACAGGGAAACTCAGGTCTCTGGCAGTCGGAATGATTTGCCTGCTTCATAATCTTGAAAGAGGAGGAGAAAGGTCAGCAGACTGAGAGGAAGAAGAGACGTCTATTCTCAAAAAGATCCTAAAATAAACCATGAAAGAAAATGTGAAATTACAAATTCTGAAAAAATCGTTTTATAATTGTCTTACAGTAAAGATTCCTTTAAAGTCATGTGATATCAAAAGAGAGCGGTCAGAAGAGTCTTTTATCATAGTGAGAGTAGGAGCAGCAGAGTCCTTGGGATAGCAGGGAGGATGGGAACCTAGTGCGCATGTGTCAGTGGCTATAAGTGAAGGGACAGTGCACCCCTAGTGAGCATGTGTGTGTCTATAAGGGAAGCTATCATTGAAAAGAAACATGGCCCGATGTTAACAGCAGCAGATAGAGAGACGATGTCAGATATAGCCTCTCCAGGTCGGGCCACATCTTCAGATGTTTGCAGTGTCACACTGAATTTCATTTGTGATTTCATAATAGTCCCTGTACTCGGACTGTGACCATGAAAGTCAGAATCCCCTAATGAATGTGTGACAACTCACCAGTGTCCTCTGCTGCTCCTGAAAACAGATGACCTTGGAGCATCAGACTCGTAACTAGTGATGAACACAAGGGGATCAGGAAGATTATGCCACCTCAGATGCATTTCTAGGTTTACACACACACACACACAGAGAGAGAGAGAGAGAGAGAGAGAGAGAGAGAGAGAGAGAGAGAGAGAAGAAGAAGAAGAAGAAGAAGAAGGAGGAGGAGAAGGAGGAGGGAGAGACAGAGACAGAGACAGAGACAAAGACAGAGAGGTGGGGTGGACTTAAACTCCAATCTCACACCATAAATTGAAAAATTATATACCAGGACTATAAAACACCTACAAGAAAACAGAAGTCCCACTACATTAGTCTCAGTGATGATGCTTTGGATATGGGACCAAAGCATGGGCAGCCAAAAAAGAAATAGATTAACGGGCACCATCAAATTGAAAAGATTCTGTGCAGCAAAGCCAGCAATCCACAAAGCAGAACAACAGCATTGCAAATGGGAGAAAGTGTTTGCAAGCCAAATAGCTAATAAAAGATCAGCCTCCAGAATGTGTAACGAATGTAGATTGCTCAACCATAGGAAGCAAACAACACAAGGAGAAGCTAGAGGTAGACACTGCTTAAGGAAGGCTCCAGATGTTGAAAATGTTCAACCTCAGTAATTATCAGAAATATTCAAGTTAAAAATGGGATGAAAGCATCTCTGGTGACTAGCTGGAGGCCTGCCATGGAAGAGGAAACAGGGAGTCTACGGGCATGACCCTAGCTTAGATTCCTACCAGGGAGAGATATAGAGACGGAAGTAGCCACTTCCTGTAGCCAGACCGGACTTCCAGAGGAAGGAAGGGCACATCAATGCACCCACAAAACCTTCGACTCAAAATTTGTCCTACCTAGAAGATGTGCAAGGATAAAGATGGAGCAGAGACTGAGAGAACAGTCAACGGATGACTGCCCCAATTTGAGACCCATCCCACTGGAGAAAGCCAACTCCTGACACTATTAATGATACTCTGCTATGCTTGCAGACAATTACCTAGAATAACTGTCTCCTGAGAGGCTTCATCCAGCAGCAGATGGAGGCAGAAGAGGAGACCCAGAGCCAAACATCAGGCAGAGCTCAGGAGTCTTGTGGAAGAATAAAAGGTAGAAGTGAGTAAGTGGGAGGGGTCAAGGACACCACAAAAAGAGTCAACTAACCTGGGACCAAGGGAGCTCACAGAGTCTGGGCCACCAACCAGGGAGCATGCAGGAGCTGGACCTTTGTAGCAAATGTGCAGCTTAGTCTGCATGTGGGTCCCCTAACAAGTAGAGTGGGAGCTGTCTCAGTCTCTGTTCCCAGACATTGGATCCCCTTCCCTCCTACTTGGACTGTCTGGTTGGGCATCATGGGGGAGGATGTACCTAGACCTGCTGGGACTAGATGCACCAGGAGTGGTACCCAAGTAGAGTTCCCCTTTTCTGAGGAGAGAGGAAGGGGAAAATGGGGGAGGGATTTGGAAGGGCGGGACTGGGAAGACAGGAGGGAAGGGAGATGTGATCCAGATGTAAAGGGAATTTAAACAAATAAAAATAAGGACAAGAGCAGGTTTGTAAAAGATTAAAAATAATAGAAAACAGTGATATAAACAAAAAACACAATCAAAGATTATTTCACATATATTAAAATGATTAATGTGAAAAATAACAAGTGTTTGTAGCCATGTGAAGTAAGGGGACCCATGCATACTGCTGGTGGGATCGTAAATTAATAAAGTTGCTATGGAAAATCCCTTAGGAAACTAAAAGTGAAACCATAGGATCCATTAGCATTACCATTGTGATACATCAAACTGACTTGGCAAATGAATGCCGAGAGAAAGGAATCTGATCTGGCACAACCAACATCATTCAAAGCAGTCAAGACACGGTAGCCACCTAAGTGACCATCAACGGACACATGAAAAACTATGGCATTTATCCACATACTTCTCTATCTCATACTATTCAACCTTAAAAGGAAGGCAATCTAGTCGTTAAGGACAACATATGAACCTAGAAGACACCAACTATCCTGGAGGAAGCCAGATGCAATAAGGCGAATCCGCATGATTTCACTGACACTTGGTGTCTTAAAGGCCTGAACTCAAGAAGCAAACGGCAGATGTTGATTACCAAGACAACTTTGGTCTAAGAGAAGCAAAACCTGAACTATAAAGGGGGAATACATTCCTGAGTTGTTCTCCCAGCTTAGTGAGGGAGTTACTAACAATATATTGTTTTCCTTACACTCACTAGAGGAGATTTGAAATATTATTATCCTAAGACACTGTGAATGCTGGTCATGTTGATGTAGTCAGTCCATAATGCCTACGCATTTCAAACAGTGTTCTGCATGTGCTCAATGCCACGTGTGTATACTGTATATAACATGTTATATACATGCATAACTTCTGTCAGATCTTCACAATGTTATTTTGTGCCTGAGTACTGTGGCTTTCTTCCCAGGAAGCCGGCTGTGTCTTGTTATGCTAATTAGTCACTGACGTCATAAATGCTTATCATGGGAGCTTAAGGGATCAAGTTCACAGCTACCCTCATCTGTTAAAAACAAGTGCTCCAACATTCCTCTGTCCAAGTTTCCTAGCAGTCATAAAGGAGAGATAGAAATAGCGAACACAGCATTTAATGAGGAAATTAGGTTTACACAGCAAATGCAGAAGATACTTTTTAAGATATAAACTCAGACCCTTGAAGGGGAACAACCAGTTTGGAAAACTAAAACATACCCCATTATAGACTAGGAAAGACTCTTGGAAAACAATTTCAGCTGCCAGAAGTTCTCAAAACTTTTCAGGAATTTCCATGGAAATTATTGTCTATCCCATAATACACTGTGGGGTGTAAAGGATTGGATGTGCATCTCCACCTTTCTAGATGTGTGTCTATGTTTATCTCTGCATAAAGAACAGTTGTTCTTCCCCTTAAACAACAAGGTTCACAAAAAGTTAATCCTCTACTAAAAACAACTGGCCATCAGTAGCCACCTGCTGAGCTGAGACACAACAGTGGTGCCCAGCCTTCCGGAGGCTGCCACCCTCGGTGCAGTTCCGCATGTGTGGTGACCCCCAACCACAACATGTTACTACTTCCTGACTGTAATTTTACTACTGTTATGATGTGTAATGTAAATGTCTGTTATGCAGATGGTTTTAGTCATCCTCCATGAAGGCAGTCATTCAACATCCCCCTACCCCAGATGGGTTGTGACCCACAGGTTGAGAATCACTGAATTAGAACAAGCCATATATTGCATTGCTCAAAAAGAAAAAAAGTTTAAGTGAGAAAATAAGAAGTAAATATGTGTGTGTGTGTGTGTGTGTGTGTGTGTGTGTACACCCCACAGAGTATTATGGGATGATACACACACACACACACACACACACACACACGCTAAACACACAAAATCTACAGTCATGTGATAAATGTGAATCATGTTTATGGTGATCAGTTTGGATTGTTAATTTGAATACAGCAAATTAATTTCCACACATGGAATTAATGAAATATCATTCTAGATGTGCCTCTAGAAGTGGACCAGAAAGGAGTGACTAAGAAGGAAGACCCACTCTGAGTGTACGTAGCAATTTCCCATGATCTGGGGTCCTACACTGCACCAGAGGGATTAAAAAGAAGAAAGTCAGCAGGGCCAGATCTTGACTGGAGCCTTGACCAAGTCTTCCCCATTAGGACTCCACTGTGCTGTGATCTGGTGTTTGTTTACAATGAGAGAAGAAATATATAGTGTTCAAAAGAATGTGTGACGTAGTAGTTTGGAGAATATAAATACGTTCAATCCAAATTATTATTTTTAAATCAAGATTTATGGATAAAAGAAATGAGAGAAAAATATAATTTTGGAAGAATGTTATTACTTAAAAATATAACTATAAAATGTTAATCAGTAGAAAATATTCATACAATAGATGGATATGCTGAATGAATTAAGACCCTGATAGAGATGTAAAATATGTGAACATTGGAGATGAAAGTTTGTGTAAGATATAAAATATTTTAAAAGATGAGTCATGTAAATATATTTCTCCGTAAAATAACATAACTAAACCTTCTATTTAGTTCATTTTTATCTCTTGAAATTTTGATTTGTTCTTTGTGGCTATCACTACAAAAGTCAGCTCACCCCTCCCTGAACACAAAAGCCATCGTTTTCTTTTGCTCTCTGAATTAATTGATTAATTCTGAAAAGCCAGAAGGAAGAAGCCAGGAGAAGGAAATAATGTCAGACAAATATACAATCAACTGTATTTTTGATCCTTGGTTCGCTTGAGTGTAGGATGCCTCTTGTTTTGTTAACTTACTGCTTGTGTGAAATGTGCAATAAATTCTATTGGATGTCACTTGAGCTCAGTACCTCTGAAATGCCAAATTTTTGCCAAGAGATGATTCACTAAATGATAGTCTTGGGGAAAGCACCTCTAAGTTTCAAAAAGAAAAAAAAAAGAAAGGTTTTGTGATTTAATGACTCAGAAAAATTGATTTTTCAAGCAGCAATACATCAAAGCTCTGATGTGAACCCTTTGTCTAATTTTAAGCTTTCTTTCCATGGATGAATCAGTGAGGACATCTGCCTCTTAGAGCACAGATCCTGCCCCTCTACGTAAATGACTTGTTCACTTTCGTACAGGCTACTGTGTGAAAATGAAATAAGAATGGGCCTGTTACTGAGTCCGCTGCACTGTGACCATGTCAGGCCACTGAGCCACACACGGATTTAACCAGCAACAGTTTTGTGGTTTGTTTTCCATAAAGCTTTTACTTGTTTGTTTGTTTGTTTGTTTGTTTTAAAATACATGTAAACGCACAATTGGGCTTTTTGTCAAATTTATGGGTGTGTTCAGTAATTCAAAAATTTTTGATATTCTTTATTTTACATTTTCCAAATAACTTTTGATTAAAGTTTAATTCCATCATTTCTCCCACCTCTCCTCCCCCTTTCTCTCTTGTAGCTCTCAAATTCACAGCATTCTCTTCCTCAAACATCGTTGTCACAGATACATATAAAAGAATAAATATTATACCATCTCCTGCATCCAGGCAGTGTTGCCTGCGTGTGCATAGTTTTAGTGCTGACCGCGTGGTCTGGAAAACAGACCAGGGGTCTCCTCCCTGGGGAAGACTGGTTTCCCTTCTCCCTGCAGTTGTTAATTGCTTCCAGCTCTTGGTCTAGTGGTTGGGCCCTGTGAGATTTCTCCCATTTATATTGGGATGTTAACTATTGTTGCAATTGCTAAAGTAGATGGTTATGAAACAGAAAACAGAAAAGTAGGGAGGTAGAAAAAGGAGCTGAAGTGCAGTGGTACTGTCCTAATTAACTAAGTACAAGCACCACTTTGTATCTGCTGGGACATCCACAGAGTCTTAAGAAGTACTTTTTTTTGTTCGTTTGTTTTTTTGTTTTTTGTTTTTTGTTTTTCGAGACAGGGTTTCTCTGTGTAGGCCTGGCTATCCTGGAAGTCACTCTGTAGACCAGGCTGGCCCCGAACTCAGAAATCCGCCTGCCTCTGCCTCCCGACTGCTAGGATTAAAGGCGTGTGCCACCACTGCCCGGCTAAGAAGTAATCTTAAAGAAAAAATCCTCCAATAAAACAGAATGTTGCTTTTTCTGACTCTTTTTTTTTTTTTTTTAAGATATTGGAGTTTATGGAAGAATACCGCATGATCCATACTGCTTGTTTTAACTGATAGGCACACTTACTAGAAGAAACACTTTGTAGACATTTCTAAAGTTGTTTAAAGTGCAGCAGTTGAAAAGGAAGCAAAACTAATGCTTTATGGAGAAATAAAATCAACGCATTTGAAATAATAGGAAGATTAAAAAAAAACAAAGCAGTAAACATCAAAATATGACCTGACACTCCTACATGCATACGTGCATTTGGTGTGTAAGCAACACTGGTTGCTGTTGACATTGAAATTGCTATCCATTGAAGCTTTTGAGCACCAGTGGGACAACAGGAGCCTACAGAGTTGCTTTTCACCCAAGATTATCATCAGGACTTGAGAACACAGGAAGTGTGATGCAAAGCAATGCCCACTTCCGTGGAAGAAAAGCGAAATGTTGGCAGGCTTAGTGCCGTGGATGTGATTTCCCCCATCAAACCCAGTCTGTTCTTCCATTGCTCAGTGCATGAGAACAGGCTGCTCAGTATGGAAGTCACCCTGCCCATAGACAGGCACTCCCTGCTCAGTAACCAGTTTCTCACAAGCAGAGTGACCAGGCTAGACCCACACCAACATGGTGCCTGAAAGAAGAACCATTCTTGTTGACCTTTGATGTTGCCTGGCCCTCTAGAGAAACACTGATTTTGGCTGTTCTGATAGAGTAATTCCTAGTTTCTTACATGTAATTTAGAAGTCAGTGAGTTACAAATAAGGGTTCTCTCAGGTCCACATTGTAACAATGAGCATAGGAATATGTCCCGACCTGCAGGACTTATTCTCGAGGATCGAGGAGGACTAAGCCTGAAAGAAAAACGGGCGAGAGAGAAGGGAGGCTAGGCAAAGTTCCGTCTAGGTCTCACTTTATTTTTTACACACGTTTGCTTTTAAAGAAAAAGGAACGTAGAGGGGAGGGGAAAGGAGGCTTATGGCCCCCTGGCTGTCATGGTTTAACAAGCCAGACCATCCGGGGTCAAACTGTTTTATGATAGGTCTATTTCCAGGAGGTGGGAAGGACAGTTTAGTCTTGAGGAAACACAACTGGCTCTCGGAAGGTCACTAGGGTCAGATTCCCAGGAACGGTGTGAAGATCCTGGCTCCGGGCATCTCCAGCTTATCTGGTGCAAACACAACTGGTCCTCAGAAAGTCTCAGATTCCCAAGGACAGTGTGGAGGCTCAGGCAGATTCCAAGGAGGGTGTTAGATTCTCAAGGACAGTGAGGAGGCCCAGGCAGATTCCAAGGAGGGTGTTGGGGCCTGGCTCCTAACAGGAATAGAATTCTGTTTCTGGAATTGACCTACTAATTATTATGTCAATTGCAAAACCAAAAGAGAACGTGATGTTTCATGTGTTGCTCCATCAAAACCTGTAATGTTCTTCTCAGTCTTTCTGCGCAGTATCATTTTTGTAATGTTATAATAGAGACTATGGGATCAAGGTCAGGCTCAAATCAAGGATCACAAACTGTAAAATATCAAAATGACTTTTCCAGAAAACAAAATGATTATAGTTCCCAAGGAGCCAATCAACCCCTGTATCTCCAAACACCAGCAATACGAGGAAAGTAAGGAGACTCTGTTTTCTGGTTCTGAACTGGTGATCAATAACAAACGAACAGAAAGGCCCTGAGCCAGAACCACCCAGTGAAGCCTTTCCAAATTTTCCATTCATGGAAATTGGACACGATGACTGTGATTGTTCTAAGCCTCTAAGTTTGGGACGTGTTAATAATAGCTAAATGATGACAAACACAGTGAGCCCCGAACCAGAGAATAAATCAGAATCAGAAAAAATAGGAAGACTCATCAAGAGCAGGACACCCTGGTCTGTGAACATCCCAGCAATGGTAAGATTTTATGAACTTACCCCAGAACTGTCTCAGGAGACACAGCTGTAGTGGGACAAAGAATGGCTTTCAGGTGCTGTCCCAGATTCTAACCCACAAGGGGAAGGGCTGTAAGACCCCTTCCTCATGGCAGCAGCTGGTACCCTTCACAACCAACACAGCAGATCACTGGGAGCTTGCTCCCTTAGTTTTTCAAAGGCAGTAGAAAACGACTCTCATTTCAAATGTAACTGAGTTCTCTCAGTGTGTCGGGCAGCATGTTGTATGTTACATGAGCGTCATCTTAACCCTCTCCAGATTCTAAGGTACAGGTTATACTATTATTTGCTTATAATTAGCAGGTGTCTGGCCTAGAGGAGTCACACAGCTTTCTTGGGAGGAACTTTGATGACTCGGCCTGCTTGAAATCTTGACTTTGGCAAGTTGATCTGCTTCTGTGCTGAAGATGAGTCTTCCTAGAACAAAAGTGATAACTTACGAATCTCTGTAGTTCCCTACTGCCCAACCTGCTTACCAATGCCAAACTTAACCATCTTGAGTCCACAAGACTTAGGTAAGCTTCATAACCTACTCAAAGAGGACTCAGAAACTGCCCACCATATCCCCTTTTCTACTTCAATGGCATTCATCAATGGTAGTCCAGCAGACATTGATATGGTTTCCTTCTTCAGCTTACTGGGAACATCACAGCCATCAAATCTTGTACAGGAGCTGACAGGGCACAGCCCACCTGCCTGCTTAAGGCTCACTTGCTCTCAAATCTTTGAGCTTCTTCACCCACCCCCACCTCCGCCAAATAGTGTCTTTGGGGTAATGAGAGCACAACAGATTTTTATAAACTCGGTGTGTTCACTAAGCACATGAATGTAGACAGGAACTGCTTTACGTGGAAAACATGAATGCTGACAAAGACCTAGGCTCCCTGTAGTCTGACTTTTTTCCAGTTACGTAGATTTAAACATATTGGATTTCTGCTTTGAGAAGAACATTGGAATTAGTGTAATCTGTTTTTGAATGGCTTTTACTACTGTAATAGTTATTTTGATTACTTATATTTGGTCAGCTCTAGCCATCTCAGATCTTTTTATTGGTGGAATTATCTGGCCTCGTCTGGGTTCACATTCTCACTGTTTATATTTTATCATTTCAATGTGAACGCTTTACTCTCCAATGGATTTTTTCTGGGCACGCCATCTCCTTTCCATCCCCCTGAATTGTTGGCTCATTTGACTTGGAATGACTTTTCTTTTGAACACATGTGTGGTCATTTGTCACATAACACAATAGGCCTGTGACAGTCTGTCTGATATTCCTTGAGTTTTGCTTTTCTGTCTCTTTCTCTGTCTGCCATTTATATGACATGCTTCTCTCTCACAAATGCTGTAGCAGAGACTTCCCAGGGGATCCCCTCAGCCTGCTCTCAATTCCATGTGGAACCATCGTCCTGCTGCGATATGATGCTGTGACCTTTGCTATCTAGACTCTCAGGACAGATTTGTTTTACTATTTGAGCAAGTCTAAGGTTTATACAATAGAATATATACATACATATATATATATATATATACACACACACACATGTAACACACATATATAATATATATGTATGTATATATGTGATATACATACACATATATGCATATATGTAATACACATATATAATACATATGCATGTATATATGTAACATACACACACACATATATGACATGTATATATGTAACATACACACACACATATATGACATACAGCAGGAAGGAGGAGAGTTTGATTAACACAATGATGTCATTTTTACTTATCTAACTGTTGACAGTGTTAAGTAACCAGGCCCAGCTGGGGCTTAACGGTAGCTCATTCTAACTACGAGATGCCCTAAAGCTTCAGACCTGGACCCTTTGCTATATTCCTCTCCAAATTTCCTCCTAGCAAATCTTCCTCACACCCTTACATAGCAAGGAGGGGCTGCCTCAGCTTTGGGGAGACAGAGAAATTGTTTGACTTACTAACTCGCTACACTGTTTTAGATATGAGGAGGGGGTAACTCGGAACTGAACCAAGCTTTACACAGGGTCATTTTCTTTCATTTTTCTTCCTTTGTGTTCAAGTTTGAGGTGTTACTTTGGGTTTTCTTCTATATTTTTATCATCCATATTCAAAGGGAAAGAAAGTCGCCAGTCTCTACCCTCCCAACTTTAGCTGTGCCACAAACTTCTCATGTATTTGTTTTAAATCCTCCTCGTTTCTGCTGTACTTTGGGAGGCTTCCTGTGAGTTCATCACCTAGTCAAATGATCCCATGCTGAGATCACTGGTAGTCAAATCGTCTTGCCCAGTGTAAGTAGCTAGCTCTGTTTTTACATTCCTTTTGCTATTACTAGAAACACAACCAGTGCACATTGAAGTTGAGAACAAAATGAAGATATTTCAATTGCTGAAATTTGTTTACATGTTGCCACTGTAGCTGAGGAAGCCCAAGCTGACTGGCTTTCCCTCCACTGTCCTTACTGAAGCTCTGGAATAGAGCATGCCCTCTCTGCACTGGGAAGAACAGACAAGATGCAGGAGAAGGCAAGCTTCTTCCGCTTCCCTGATCCTTGTGGTTCTTGATACATAGCCCTGGCTCTTGCCAGCCGCAACAATGTTAGAGACACACAGGAAGAGCAAAGGGAGCAAGTTCATCTGGAATTTGCTGTGTCCTAACCTCATGTCCCACAGTCTCTGTGTCATAGCTGATCTTAAAGCTCTCTGCATCCCAATCCTGCCAAACCCATCACCCCTTTCTCTCGTCACACAGTTCTGTCCCTGGTCCTTCTGTGCTTTCTGTGCTCCTGTCATATAGCACCACCCCTGCTCCCAGCTCTGTGGGCCACACCGATGGCCTTCTGCAGTTGCTGCCCTGCTGATGTATATATCTGAGCCCTCTGATGTTGGAGACCTGCCTTGCTGTGCCACATTTTTAACTTAGACTTCATAACAGGAAGTGAATTTCTGAGACCTCGCCCAAATGTAGCAGACTGCTCTTTTCTCCTCAACTTCCTGCCTGGCATTCAAGAGTGCTAAGCCCTCTCCCAACCTCACCTCTGGCTTGGGACCCTTTCAATTTTTGAAGCCTCCCCCCTGGCCCTACACAACAGCCATTCCACATGGAGAAGGTCGTCCCACTGACTCTGTGAGTCCCTGCCTGCCCCACCAATCCACAATGAGATCTACATAAAGCCATGAAGGACTCTGAACCCATTAAGACAATGAGGAGATAAGTGAGTGGCCGGTGAGGGAATGGCGGGTCAGCGCAGCTCCCTGTGCTGATTTTAGCTCACTCCAGAAATTATTCCTGATTACTCTGGAATGAAGTGGGCGGTCTGAATTTGACAAACTGAAAGTTGTGTGGACAGAGGGCAGCTTGTTCACAGCACAGCAGTGTTCCCATGTGGTGTGTGTATCTTACCTAGTTTTACCCATGCTGATGGAATACAGACTGCCACCATCTTTAAATGTGTCTCCAAATGTACTCAGAACAAGAGCTCTGGGAACGAAATAAAAGTTGTGGGATTTTGTTTGTTTGTTTGTTTGTTTGTTTTATTTAACCCTTAGCTTTTTTCCTTGCAGGAGAATTAGCTGCTATGTGGAAAGAAAACATCATTGATAGCTTTGTTGCTATTGTGTGGTCTACTGAAACTGTATCCCTTGTGTTGCAATTCAGGGTGGGTGGGGCTCCCTTTCCTCAGAGCCTGCAGAGGTGATGGGAGGTCTTGGGGGAACTAATTGGCAGAGGAAGCTAATGCTGAGAAGCATCCGAAAAGCTGGGGCAGATTTTGCCCCTGAGTAGCAATCCCAAGAGAGGTTGGAGGTTGAAGGAGCCCTCTTTTTTTTCTCTTGCCTGCAATCTAGCTTGCAAATCTCTTCCTGGAGAATTGGCTGACTTCATCACTGTTCCTTGCCCACGTTTGAATCTGTGAACCTGTGTTCACTTGCCAGCAGGAAATCAACCTCAGAGTGAGGATTTGGGTGGAAAGTATAGTATCGTGTACAGACGACATGGCAGAAGAGCATCAGAGGCATTTACTGGTCTATTTATGAATCTAGTTCTGAAGGAAGGAGCCTTGAATGTCTGGTGCAATGTGCCGATGCATAGTATCTGCGGATGCATAGTATTGTATCTGACATGATTCTCTGTCTGATAATCAGGAATGTATCATTTCTGTTGCCTTTGTCCAAGCAAGAACTTGGTCTAGCACTACAGGAAGCTCCTATTTGATAAACACCTTGCTCTGTGTGGGCTGGAGGAGGCGAGTCAGGGATACACAACACAGAACTCATGGCAAGATGATCCTGTTCCTAGGCCACAGTCTGGGCATCCACAGAGCAGTGACCTTGTCCTTCCCTGGGAAAGAGTGACAGCCAGTAAAGGTGACTGAAATCGACAAACAGGAGATTCCAGTCTGAGAAGCTGTTTATACAAAAAGAGAAGTGAATGGCAAAATTCTACTATGTCTGCTTAGAATATTTTATAGTTGCTATGAAATCTTGCTACTTATTATTTGAAATAGCGTAACAGATAAAGATTCTATACGAGCTATTGAAATTGTCAAGTCTGTCTCAAACTAAAATTTTTAGTTACCAGATCATAAATTAATGCCTTTTGAGCTACAGTTATCCTTAGCAATATAAAAGCTAAAATAAATAAGATTTAAGCAACTGAACTCAAAACAAACTGGAGATTCACTTGGACGCAGTTGGCTTAGCAAGGCATGGTGGCACATGCCTGTAATCTCAGAACTCAGGAGGCAGAGGGAGAAGAATGCAAATTTGATATCAGCCTGGGCTATATACCAAGAACTTGCCTTAAAAATCCAAGAACTAGGGGCCGAAGAGATTACTCAGTTAGTAAAGGTGTCAGCCTTGAAAACATACATACAAGTGACACTATACAGAGCAAGTTGTATTTATATATTTAAGTTGATATGCGTATATACACACACACATACATACATATATATATACATATATATATAAAACAGTAATTAATGAAAATTGAAGTCAATGATTTGAAACAAAGCAAAGATGGGGAAGAAAGGGGAGGGGCAATGGTGTAATTTTATATTAGAATCTTAAAAAAAAAATTTAAAAATGAAGAGTGGAAGTTTCATAAATCCTTCTTCCAGTTTCTCCCAACAGCGGAAACATACTTGCATGCAAAAAAATATCAAGTTCAAAAACTACACCTTGGTGTCGTTCTGCTGAATGGACTACACAAGACTCCTTGTTTCCGCCAGATTTTACATGCACTAATTACCATGTGTGTATACGTGAGCATGCATATGTGCGTAAGTATAATTGCGTTCACTTGTGCGAGTATGTATGTAGGTAAACACATTTGTATATTTCTGAATGTGTGTTTGTAGATGTGTGGGTGTACAAGTATGTGCGTTTGCTAATCTATGTAAGTTGATCTGTGTATTTGTGCGTGTGATTGTATATGCATGCATGTGTTTGTGTGTGTGTTTTATAAAAGCATCACATGTATGCTTATGTTTGTTAATGCATACACATGCATATATATGTATGCACTAATGTGTGTGCATATAGATTTATGTTGTATTTACCTGTCTGTGAAGTTCTTTTCAGTCTTTCCCGTGTGTGACTATTACTGAAATCCAAGAGTGGGGCCATTCTGCCATCAGAAAAGTGATATTGTATGTTGCACCTGCCCCACCTCTGCCCCTTGGCCAGCACTGATGTTCTCCTCAGATCTTGTTTTGGTATCTGCTTGGCCCACCATGCTGACAAAAGGTCTCGACCGTGTTTTGTTTGGCATCAAGTCACATTAAACATTAAGAACAAATCAAAGTGGAACACGGTGTCCTTCCAGAAAACTGAAGAAAGTAACTCGTTGTTTCTGCTGCTCTTTTTCTGTAGTAAATCTGGGCTTCGCCTTCCTGTAGGTTCAATGGGCAGGAGCACTTCAAAGAATATGAAATTAAAACTCAACATATAGAAAAATGTAATATTGATGACTTCATTTAAATCACGAGTAAGTGCTCCCTCAGATTAGCTAGACACCTTTCAACGGTGATGGCCAAGTCACTTCCCAAATAATCATCATAAAGTCGCAAGCCTGTTAGTTATTCACCAAGACTTTAACACCTACCCTGACCCACATGTCCTTTCATCCAAGCCAGGGTAAGATTTGTTCAAAGATTAAAGAAAAACGGTGCCATTCAACATCTGAATATTTGCTAAAAATAAAATTGACATTTTAAAAGTATCTTCACCCGCATGTTTACCAAGCTTACGTTGCTGGAATTAGGCTATTTTATATGTATTGAATATAGTATATAATACTATAACTTCAATATAATACTTTATAGTCATATTGGTATAATGTGTACTACAGTATTAGTACACATTACTAATTAAATTTTAAATATTTTATAATGTAATAATACAACTCTTTATTAGTTCACACATACATTTTATTGTTATTTTCATCACTTATTATTCATTGCTACTGTGTTCCACGTTGTAGCAGCCACCTGGGAACAAATGAACATGAGAACATCATCCTGTATTTATATTTCTCTCTTTTAATGTGTTCAGGGGTGTTCAGAAAGACAGCTTTGTCATATGACCAAGGCACTTCCTCACTATGAGTCCAGACTTTGTGTTCTCCACAGATTCATGAACAGCTGGATGTTTTAGTTAATAACCATCCTGACTTTCAATCATAAGTGCCTTTATGTCCCTGTCTTACCATCCTTTGCATCCAGATACCATTCAATCACATGAACGTGTAATTTGGACAAATACTTATTAAAAACACTTTCACTAAAATGGAAAATGAACCCAGGGTATGGACTGGGTGGTGATAAAGCCATACTCTTTCAGAAAGATGTCACTGGGTGTCTCAGTCAGGGTTTCTATTCCTGTACAAACATCATGACCAAGAAGCAAGTTGGGGAGGAAAGGGTTTATTCAGCTTTCACTTCCACATTGCTGTTCATCACCATAGGAAGTCAGGACTGGAACTCAAGCATGCCAGGAAGCAGGAGCTGATGCAGAGGCCATGGAGAGATGTTACTTACTGGCTTGCTTCCCTTGGCTTGTTCAGCTTGCTTTCTTATAGAACCCAGGACTACCAGCCCAGGGATGGCACCACCCACAATGGGCTGGGCCCTCCCCCCTTGATCACTAACTGAGAAAATGCCTTACAGCTGGATCTCATGGAGGCATTTCCTCAAGGAAGGCTCCTTTCTCTGTGATAACTCCAGCTTGTGTCAAGTTGACACACAAAATCAGCCCATTGAGGAGCTAACAACGCATGTGGTTTGTCTCTGTCCTTGGTGCTGACCACAGCTCGCTCCTCCAGTCAAAACACAAAAGCCTGAAAAAAGTCTTTTACATAAATCTCCTCATGGCAGCTGGTGTTCCTTGAAACTGTTCTGGACTCAACACCATGAACTTCATTTCTTCCAGTGGCTAGAGATGCTTAAAGAAATCCCTGTCAGTTCACCAACATCTGACTTTAGTCAAAATGTCCACATAGCTATCTTCTTAAATTTTCTTATTTAAAATACTACTTTGGAGTACTGACCACACCACTCATCAATCCTCATGCATCCCCCTACCTACCTCCCCTGCATCCTAGTTTACGTGCATTCTGAATCAAGTCCTTGTCATCAGTACATGTTTTGCTTAAGCCTTCAGCATACAGTTCAACGAACCTTCAGTATTCCTCCATGGCTGTTTATATGAGAGGACTGTGATCTAAGAATCTCGGCCTCATAACTTCAGTCTTGAAAGGACTGTCACAAACAAGCCCATCTGCTGCCACCCTGGCCACTGAATGTGGTTAGTGTGCAGTCTGATTGTCATTCCAGACATGCTTGCCTCAGGTCACCTTGCTTTACCTTGCCAAGAGGAAAACCTGCCACACTCCTTCCCCAACCTTGCATGACAAAACTCCCTAGAGGTGAGGTCATCCTGAGCTTACAGGAGCATGTCTCCCCTCTCTCTGAGTGGAAGGAGGGATATGGATGACCCGTGAACCTCTGTGAGAAGCGCAGCATCCATTCTGTGCCCTCAGATACACTCGCCCCTACTGAAACTGGCTATAGACAAAAAACACCCTTAACCTTGTATTTAGACCATGATCTCACAGATGTATTCGCTTGCTTACCTCCCACCACCACCAAACATCTGAAATATTCTTATTACTTATTAATTTTAAGTCGGTTCCCCACAGGACTTTACTAAAGTAAGTATTTCACTAATGTTAAACTGCACCCAATGGAGGAAAAGCATGCAGTTCTGGGAGACCACAGAAACTTGTCTTTTAATGAGCCTCACTTTGGCTGGGGCCTTTTCATAAGGACACTAGTGGCTCCTGACAGGATTCTCATAAACTTCCCAGGGTTCATACAGAGGCTTGCTGGGATCTGTGTGTCTTTCTTTAACATTCTAAACAGTACACAATAAATAATAAAGTTCTTGCTCACTGGAGTTAGAGAGATGATGTGTCCTGCTCTTCAGGATGACCTGAATTTACTGACAGTCTGGCTGAGTCCAAGTTGACAGGCTTGAGTGTCAAGGAAACTAAGGCTGCAACCCTCAGCCAGGGGCTAAAGACTGTACAGCTTCTACTGTAACGGCAGAAGTGAGAGGACCCATGGTTCTGATATCTAAGGACAGATCAAGGAAAGAACTCCACTCTAGCTGAGAGAACAGGCTTGCCTTCTGCCTTTTCCTGATCCGAGCCTCCAGCTGCACAACCTGGATGATACCTCAGTGCACAACACAAGCAACACTTCCCCAGTTCCCCTTCTTATTTCTGCTAAGGTGACACACGGACATCACCATCACAGTTATGGAAGCCCAGACCTGACAAACTGCCCAAACATGCCTAGAAGTCCCCAAGGAAACTAAGAACTTTTACCTCAAGTTGTCTGCAGTGGCATAAACCTTAGCATCCAAACTAAATTTGAGTTGAGAAGCAAGCTCAACTCTGCAGTGTCCACCAAACATGTAAAAGTAGTTCCACGCATTTCCATTTTCCATTTTTCTTATCACCTTTCTATAATTATTTTAAAAGGAATTAATTAAGGTACTCCAAAAGAAAACTCATAAAAGTTTCCTCTCCCAAGATAGCCTTTCATGATAATTTTCTGAAAATTGCCTTCTATGACTGAATCATTTCTGCATTATGGCTCCACACAACCCCTGATGTCTCTTTTCTGCTTTGACGTGCGGATTTTTACAGTGTCCGCGTGCTGTTCTGTGGGCTCCTGAGCAATCACAGCCTTAACCATGTCCACCTCCAAATTCTAGCAGAGCAAAGCAAAGAGGCTAGCAGGCCTGCAAGTAGAAGGTACCTGCACTGATTATATTTTTAAAAATGTAGAATCAATGCCCTCAATCATCACTAATCTTATTAATTTTATTTAACTATAATGACATTAAATCGGGAGTGTACCGCCAACCCAAACTGTCCCTGAGCTGCAGACTTGGCTTCCTGTTTAATGCTGGCAGTTGGGATGGATGTAGAGAGATCCAAGTTATTGACTTCCCCTCGAATATCCAAACAGGGATCCTCCAGGTTTAACCACCCCTTGCATGTGCACATAGCCTTCGTGTAGCTGATGGTGTAAAGCAAGCACCAGGGAGTTCACCCTCTTTGTCCTTCCCGTGGTGTGGTGCCTTGTGCTATCAGATGGACAAGATTGAGAGTCACTAAAGAGACAAGCTTCGTGTGATCTCTGTGAGGGATTATCTAAGTTAGGTTAA
Organism: Rhynchomys soricoides; assembly: GCA_019843965.1. Taxonomy (NCBI): domain Eukaryota; kingdom Metazoa; phylum Chordata; class Mammalia; order Rodentia; family Muridae; genus Rhynchomys; species Rhynchomys soricoides. The sequence goes on from JADRCH010000199.1 coordinate 862,677, forward strand.
TTGAGATAGGAAAACCTATGCTACATGTGGGCAGCACCCTGTTCCACGGACTTGGTCTCACTAGCACACAAGGGAGGGTGAAACCTGAGCACTAGCAGCCGCTTTCTGTCTCCTGAGCAAAGACACATTGTACCCAGCTGCCTCAGACTCCGCTGTTGGGACTTTCCTCCATGGGGGCACTGTACCTACAGACCATGAGCCAAATTAAACCTTTGTCTTCTCACATCTTCTTTAAGTTGCTTTTGTAGCTGCAAGGAGGCACATGCACAGTACACCTGCCTGCAAAAAGCTTGCACAGAATAACCGGGCGCTCAGAGGATGGTTGGAGCAGCAAAGGGTGGAGACATGGACTGCATCTCAGAACACAGTTGCCTCGCACTGCATTCGCACCTGCCTCCAGGACCACATAGGCCACACTCATGCTGTCAGTGGCACCCAACAAGCAGGTGTCACACACACACACACACACAGAGTCTTCTTAAGGCTTCTCACTTTGTTGGAAGGAACACTTCCCGGCTGGCTCAAATCAAAGGTTGGGAATTGTCTTTGCTTCCTTATGGTATTTTGTCAAGTTATGTGTCATCATGCCCCACACTATAATAGATTCACTGATGCACAAATAAATCTTTTTGTTCACGTAACCACCCCTACCCCAAATCTATCTTCCAAAAACAGCAAGAGTAACTCTCCCCATAAACCCTATCCCAATAGTCATGAGTCCTTCTAAGAGTTTAGAAATTTACTTTAAATATACCCAATATCTTACTATAATTTCTATTGCTGTGAATTTCTTGATATGCTATTTATGGAGGGGTACAGATAATTGGAGTATCAGCCAGTATTATAATGACCAAGGATGAAAACTTTATAATGCATTTTCCCATAAGCCTTTAATTCTTAATCGTAAATATGATAAACTATAAACAAAGTAAATTAAAAGCAATCGCTTTCTGATATCATTATAATAATGGTCACACATAAAATATCCAAAATCTTCACCGAACTAAACTCTCTTACTATGTCACTTATAGATGTATCTAACTGGAGTTCCATATAAGTATGGCCACAAGATACACAGCTTTGGAATTGGCTTTACTGTGGCAATGGAAGAATAAAGAAATGACAGATGCTCATATAGAAAAGCTGGGATTGGGTGGGCCATGTACCCTGTTGGAGGCATACCAACAACAACCTGGAAATTCAGTACTGCATTATACTCAGTACTAAGAGGAAGGTTAGCTTGTCTGGGTAGAAGGCCTCCATAGGGAGCAGTCTCAGGTGGCTGTCCCCAGCAAGAGGAAGGCGATGTAAATAGTGTCTACACACACTGCTTTAGCTAAAGGTCTACCTCTGTAAACAAGCATACTAGGACCAGAAGGAGGCTTCACCATTCCTCTGAACCCACCCCAGGGACAGCTTTGCTATCCTCATGGGTCTGATGAGTCGTGGTCCTTCATGTGGCCATGTTCATGTAAATACTACACATTCTCTTTGGACTTCATGTTCTCCCCACAAACTACAGTTATAAATTAATGATTTATAGTCACTTTGAATGTTTCTGGTACCTGTGAAAGAATTAGCCCCTTTTGAATAATACTGAAAGCATAAAGTGTACGCAGTCCACAGGTCACCTACCAATCTGCTGTCTGTTTGCTTGGGACCCCACACTTCCACTTTACATGTCATCTGTGGCTGACTTTGGCTTGCATTGGAGAAGTGGGTACATAAGGCAGAAGGTACATCTCTCACCAAACATCAAATGCTCACTTTCACTTCGTAGAAACGTTTTGCCAACCCTTGATCTAACGCATTACAATAAAATATTTTAGCAAATGTGTCCTTGATATTGTTTTTTTATACATCAATTCAAATTCTTGTTTCTTTTGTTTTATTCTTCTCTTATATTACATCCCAACTGGAATTTCCTCTCCCTCCCCTCTCCTCAGTTTCTTCCTTTTCCTTCACTTCTCCCCCATGTCCCCCCATCTACCTCTCCTCAGAAAAGAGCAAGCCTCCCAAGGGTATCAAACAAACACAATATTACAAGCTACAATAAGACTAGGCACATACCATCACATCAAGGCAGGACAACACAACCCTGTAGGAGGAAAAGGGTCTCACAAGCAGGAGAAATAGTCAGAGACAGCCCCTGTTCCCACTGTTAGGACTCCCACAAGAAAGCATGTTGGGAGCCGCCTGAGCACCCACATCCGCCATTACAAGATAGCGCCTACATCTGGCCGAGGACAAGTTGTAAACAGGCTAGTGCGCATGCACCAGGTAATTTTCCACCTCAGAGTCTCAGCCTCTCTCGTGGCGGCATCTGGCCTGGTGTGCGGGAGCCAATGGGGAAGCTCCATGTCCCAGGCAAGCGCTGTGACCCATATAAAGGGCGAGTATTCTATTGTTCTGGGTCTCCACTCGTGGCAAGCTTATGCTCTCCCTCTCAAGATGCATTAAAGCTTTTACTGCAGAAGGATCCTATGTGTGCCGCGTCGTTCTTGCTGGCGAGACCGTAGCGCGGGACATCTGGTGCCGAAACCCGGGAAACTTTGTCATCATCAAGCACCTTTGGAGACCCCCTGGAAACAGGGAGGATTCAGAACTGCAGGGAGGTAGGTTCGGATAGGCATGTTGACCCTGGATCTTGATTTGGGGTTGCCCCCTTTTTGGTCTAACGCTGTTGAAGTTTTGCTAATTGTGTTAAGTGCCCTCATTTTGGTTTTACTGTCTTTGTATTGCGGCAAACAAGGTAGAGCCTATATAGATGCTGTAAGGGAGGGGCAAATCACCCCTGAAAGGGTCCAGGACACTATGTCAGAAACCGGACGGAGTGAGAGGAGGGGTACCCAAAATCTTAGCAATGGAAATGGACCTCCTGGTAAGTCGAAAGACGAGGGAGAGATTAAAGATAAAATAGGAAACTGTCCCCCTGACAGGAATGTGGGCAGAAAAACAATTCTCATACCCAAGAAAAAAGCAAAAAGAAAGGGGGAGAGCCTCTACCCAGTTCAAGACCTTGAGGCTCTTCCATTGGAAACTTCAGACACTGACCCCCTTAGCTCTAGTGAGGAGTCAGAGCTAGAAGAGGAAGCGGCGCAGTATGAGGAAGATTGGCCGCCTTGTAATGGGCAGATGAAGCGGCCGCCGCCTTTGGCCCCTACGCGGACCATGCCTTCCGCCCCTCCCCCCTATGAGATGTGTCCCAACTCCTTTTCTTTTCTCTCTGATAAGGTTAAGAGAAAGGTACAAGCCGCTTTTCCAGTTTTCGAGGCAGATGGTGGAGTACGAGTTCATGCCCCTGTAGAGTACAGCCAAATTAAAGACCTGGCTGAAGCGGTCCGAAAGTATGGGGTAAATGCTAATTTTACTATAGTAATGTTAGAGAGATTTGCCGGGGCGTCCATGACTCCCGCCGATTGGCAGATGCTGGCCAAGGCTGCGCTCCCTACAATGGGCCAATATATGGAGTGGAAGGCTTTATGGCATGAAGCTGCACAAGCTCAAGCCAGAGCCAATGCTACGGCACCCACCCCTGGACAGAGAGATTGGACCTTTGATATGTTAACTGGCCAAGGTCCTTTTGCGGAGGATCAGACCGCATTCAGGCAGAAAAGAGACTTTGGTATCTCTGCCATTATCATAGGTGTGGTGGCAGCAGCTGCGGTTACAGGGGCCGTCACCGTCACTGCTTCGGCCCTTGCGCTCTCTGGAACGATGCAGACCGCCAATACCATTAATGAGTTGTCTGCAGCTGCCACCTTAGCTCTAGACAGACAGGTATCCGCCAGTACTCAAGTCCAGAGGGGCCTAATGCTAGTTAACCAGCACATTGATCTTATTCAAGAACAACTGGATGTCCTTTGACAGCTAGCGCAATTGGGCTGTGAACAAAAGTTGCCAGGACTCTGTGTTACTTCCATACAATATGACAGATTTACAAAAGCAGCTAACCTGTCTAAAAGTCTTTTGCAGTATATGTTACAGAATTGGATCCTTAAATTTGATGACACCCTGCGGGAATTGCCGACAGCAATTATTCAGATCAACTCCACCCGTCTTGACCTGTCCTTGACCCGAGGGCCTCTCTTCATGGATTTCCTCGGCAATTTCTTATTTCAAGGAATGGGTGGGGGTGGGATTGTTTGGAGCAGTGCTTTGCTGTGGGTTGGTGTTCCTCCTATGGCTCATCTGCAAACTCAGGGCCCAGACTAAAAGAGACAAGGTGGTCATTGCGCAGGCGCTTGTTGCCTTAGAACAAAGAGCCTCGGCCGGTGTTTGGCTGTCCATGCTTAAACAATAGCGGTAGGTCGCCAGCCAGACAGTTCTTGCACACCCGCGAGTCTAGTCTCATTGCACTGGGTAGAATGTTTGGTCTGAGCAGCTCTTGAGGGATGTCGAGCAAAGCATCGCACAAGGCGGTCATCATTGTGGGCCACCTTGGGAGATATGTCATCTGCACGAGGGTTGAGTGCCCTAGTTTCCCTCCCTCTAAAAAACGGCACTGGGCGGGTCAGGAAAACCTCGGGCGCGCATGAGCTTAGGGGTCTTCTCCTGTACAAGGCCCAAGCTTTTGGTCAGGGGATTTGACCTCTGTCTCCACCCTCTTAAGAGTGTCCTACTTTGCTTACAGAAATAAAAAGGGGGAGATGTTGGGAGCCGCCTGAGCACCCACATCCGCCATTACAAGATAGCGCCTACATCTGGCCGAGGACAAGTTGTAAACAGGCTAGTGCGCATGCACCTGGTAATTTTCCACCTCAGAGTCTCAGCCTCTCTCGTGGCGGCATCTGGCCTGGTGTGCGGAAGCCAATGGGGAAGCTCCATGTCCCAGGCAAGCGCTGTGACCCATATAAAGGGCGAGTATTCTATTGTTCTGGGTCTCCACTCGTGGCAAGCTTATGCTCTCCCTCTCAAGATGCATTAAAGCTGTTACTGCAGAAGGATCCTATGTGTGCCGCGTCGTTCTTGCTGGCGAGACCGTAGCGCGGGACAAAAGCAAGCTACTCAGCTATAACATAGACATAGCTGTACAGGCTCCCTGATATCTGTGTGCCTGTCTGAGTCTCAGTAAGTTGGTCTATGGGCTGTTTGTTTTACGGTGTCCTTGACCCCTCTTGCTCCTCTGTTCCTCTCTCTCCATCCTTTGCAGAACTCCTGAAGCTATGTCTAATGTTTGGCTGTGGGACTCTGCATCTGCTCCCATCAGTTTCTGGATGAAGTCTCTCTGACGACAATTATGCCAGGCTCTGGTCCTAGAACACTCTGCAGGCAGGACAAACTGTAGGTCAAAGGTTTTATGGCTGTCTTTATGTCTCAATCCATCCATGTCAGGCCATGACTGGTTACAGAGCAAGGTTGGTCCAGGCTCCATGTCCCCATTACTAGGAGTCTTGGCTAGTGTCACTCTCAAGGAGTCCATTGCACTATGTGTCTACCTTGCCCTGGAAATGCCCCCCCAATTCTAGAAGTTTCTCCTAGTGTATTTTTGCCCCCCATAACCTGATCCATCCTTTTGCCAACCACACTCACCCCAGTCCACCCTCAAAATCTATCCTATTTCCCCTTCCCAGGGAGATCCTTTTATCTCCCCTTAAGCCGTCCTTGTTACTTAGCTCTCTGGGGCTGTGGGTTGTAGTAGGATTATCCTTTACTTTAAAGCTAGTATCCAAGGTATGAGTCCATACCTTGTTTGTCTTTCTGGGTCTGGGTTACCTCATTCAGGATGATTTTTCTTTTTTAGTTCCATCCAGTTTCTTGCAAATTTCATGGTGTCATTGTTTTTAACAGCTGGATAATACTCCATTGTGTAAATGCACCACATGTTCTTTATCCATTCTTCAGTTGAGGGACATCTAGTGTGTTCTTTGTTTCTGGCTATTACTAATAAAGCTGTTGTGAACATAGTTGATCAAATGTCCTTGTGGTGAGTTGGAACATTCTTTGGTTATATGCCTAGGAGTGGTATTTCTGGGTCTTGAAGTAGAAAATTCCCAATTTTCTGAGAAACCAACACATTGATTTCTAAAGTTGTCTGCACTCCCACCAGCAATGAAACAGTGTTCCCCTTGCTCTACATCCTTGTCAGCATGAGCCATTACTTGAGTTTTTGATTTTAGCCATTCTGATAGATGTAAGATGGAATCTCACAGTTGTTTTGATTTCCATTTCCCTAATGACAAAGGACATTGAACATTTCTTTAAGTGCTTCTTGACTACTAGAGGTTCCTCTGTGGAGAAGTCTTTGTTTAGCTCAGTACCACATTTTCAAATTGGGTTATTTGGTTTGTTGGTAGTTTCTTGAGTTCTTTATATATTTTGGAAATTGGCCCTATGATGCAGAGTTGGTAAAGATATTTTCTCATTCTGTGGGCTGCTGTTCTATCCTATTGATGGTGTTCTTTGTCTTACAGAAGCTTTTAAGTTTCATGAGGTTCCATTTATTAATTGATCTTAGTGCCTGTTCCATTGGTGATCTGTTCAGGAAGTTGTCTCCTGTGCCAAAGCATTCAAAAATTATTCCACATTTTTGCTCAGATTCAATGTATCTGGTTTTATGTTAAGGTCTTTGATCCTCTTGGAGTTGAGTTTTTGTGCAGAGTGAAGGTGTGATTCTATTTTCATTGTGCTATTTACCAACACCTAGTTAGATCAGCACTATTTGTTTAAGATGCTTTCCTTTTTCCATTCTGTATTTCTGGCTCCTTTGTCAAAAATCAGGTATCTATAGGTGTGTGGATTTATGTCTATGTCTTTGATTTGATCCCATTGATCAACCTGTCTGTTTTTATGTGGGTTTTGTTTCTACAGCTCTGTAGTACAGCTTGAGATCAGGGATGGTGATACCACTGGAAGTTTTTTGTTGTATAAGATTGTTTTAACTATCCTGGTTTTTTTGTTTGTTTGTTTGTTTGTTTGTTTTTCCATATGAAGTTGAGAATTGCTCTTTCAAGGTCTGTAAAGACTTTTGTTGGAATTTTGATGTTTCATTGAATCTGTAGATTGTTTTTATTAGGATGGCCATTTCCACTATGTTGATACTACCTATCCATGAGCTTGGGAGATCTTCCCATCTTCTGAGGTCTACTTCAGTGTATTTCTCCAGAGACTTGAAGTTCTTGCCATACAAATCTTTCATTTAACTTGGTTAGAGTCACACCAAGATACTTTATATTATTTGTAGCTATTGTGATGAGCGTTGTTTCCCTGATTTCTTTCTTAGCCTGTTTGTCATTTGTCTATAGGAAGGCTAGTGATGTTTTGAGTTCTTTTGTATTCAATCACTTCACTGAGGGTATTTATCAGCTGTAGGAGTTTTCTGATAGAATTTTTGGGCGTTGATTATCTATACTGTTATCATTGACTTACTGTCAATACTGTTCCTCTGATTGGTATAACCTACAACTGAGCAGGGAAGTCTGCTCTAGTTGGGAGTGGGCACAGAGCAGCACAGAGGACAGCAGGGAGGTAGGATGGAAGGGCATTGGATTGAGTCTTTGTGGACTGAATCTAGACAGTAAGGCAGTATACAGGCAGGAGGTCCACTCACCTATTCTTCGGACCGGTGTGGCCCGCACCTGAACAGTAGACATCTGCCCAAGTTGGGGCCTGATCCTGACTCCCAAATTATCTTAATGCCATTCAACTTGACAAGTATAAGATCCTGGTCTACATAGATAATTTTCCAACAGTGACTCATAAAGTATTTCAAACACAGAGAAGTGAAGGACTATGATACTCATTATGACGGAGTCTTCATCCTGTAGGGTTGTGAGGCCTCTATATTTTTTATGCCAACCATGCAGCTTTTTCTTTGTTTCTCTAGATGCATTTCAAAATTATAGAGTATGTGATTAAGTACTTCAGACCAGTCTTCTGTACAGACTTTGTTTTAGATCTGGGCTTCCATCAGTGCCTCTTCCTTTGTTCCACCTCAGCCTCCATAGTTGGCCCTCAGAGAGGATTCCTGTGCTCCGGCCATCACAGGCAGCTCCCAGCCACCCTGCACTGCCACCCAGTTTCTGTTTTGCCTTCTGGGTTTTACATTTATTTGTTTTCTAGATGTTTATCCTTCTTGTGGTGAGGGTGTAGAGGCGGTGGATGTTTCGTTTGCTGCCATATCCCTAGAAGCTGGACCAAGGCTTGGGACAGAGCAGGTGCACGGTGCACATGCTATGAATGAATGAAGAGAATGAATGAATAAACAGATGATTTGCATCCATTTGAGAGAACAATGCTCTAACATCCGTTACAACAACACTCCCCAAGAAAATGATACAAAACAGAACAAAGGCTGACCTGAATAATCCATCTGAATCCAAACTCTATTTGGATCATGTCTATTTAAAGGGCCTGCCATTTAGAAAGGATCCATGCTGGTTTTGAGACATTTCTCTTTGCCTTATCTCTTCAGTGCAGGAAATTTGTCTGCAAGACAATTGTCACATCCCATGTGGTTTCATTCACCACTATCCTGTCACAACCTGCTTGTTTGCTCTGCCATGTAGATGTGTCTTGTCCATGTGACTTTGAAACAGACATAAAAGTGGGTCTTCATAAAAGTTGTAAAAGGCATCAGTAGCCATGTAAACCAGTAGGAAAAATAAACAATGCCAATTACAACAGTCATCAAAGCCGGTCAAAGCCCCACTGATGAGAGAGGGCAGAGGAAGTGCCTATGACCAGCGATGTCTCAGAGCACATCAGCAATAGTGGGAAAGAGAGCTCAATGCTTGGAAAACTTGAGCAAGAGTCATAATATAGCTGGAAGTAAATACGGGTATAAAAAGAAAGGCAGCTGCAACAAGCTTCCACACTGGGCATCATCCGGGGAGGACGTGAGAACACTTGTAGGAACTCTGAGGTCACAGCTCCCATGAGAAGACAATATCACATTTTAGGAATGGTGGAATTTGAAACTCTTGGCTGTATGGCTCATTCCTAATTTCCATTGGGGCATCTTCATGGAAGTAATGGCCAGCTGCAGCCAGCACTCGTGCTGGCAAGAGGGTGCTTTGGGACTCTAGGCAGTGTTAATTGAGCCTCAATTGAGGGTAGATTGTCTTCAGCTTCCGCTGAATACCGTGTGTGGGCACTGATGAGTAATAGAGCAAGCATGAGCAGTTACGTTAAGGACACAGTGCTGGGGAGGAGAGTGATGACCACCAGTCATCTGATTTTGAGAGTAACTACAAGTTCCCACTCCAAAGTAACACTAAAGCCTTACATTCAGGAAATAACTTTTTTTTTCTGTAGTGGGATGACATATCAAGAAAGAATCCCAATAGTTCATGAGCATGAAGAACAGGCAAATTCTGGTCACCCTATTACCAGGATCACAAAATGAATAGCATCATTACTAAATTCCTCTTTTTGGGTATAATTTAGGGTGAAATGGAAAATTCCAGACTTGTGTCAAGAATCCTGTATCATGTACAAGAACTTACTATAACAGAAGAGCTTGGGAGCCTGCTTGGTGCATTTAATTACTGGTGTTCCCTAAGCTTAATCAAGAACCCAATGTTTGTAGCCTTCATCTGCCCTTTTTGTGTAAAGGAAGGGATGGACGATTTCCCTTTTTCTCTTTACCAGTCCTAGAGGAACAGCTATTTAATATTCAAGAAGTGTCAGCTGGGGTGTGTTTGTTCTAAACTACAAGGGCTGCAAGTGTGTGTGTGTGTGTGTGTGTGTGTGTGTGTGTATGTGTGTGTGTGTGTGAAGAATTGTAGTTTTAAAGTGTTGACATGGGTTGGAAGTGACGTGTCCCACATACACTTGGTCCCTACTTTGTTGCCCCATTTTGGAAGTTTTTAAACTTTCAGGAGATAGAGCCTTCCTGCAAGACATGGGGAAGGGTTGTGGTTGTATAAACTGACCACACTTTCTATAGACAGATAACCAACATAGATTGCGGTGTGACCAGCTGACCCTCCCAACTCTGCTGTTTCCCACCATGGCAGACTATATTCTCCTGGAACTGCAAGCCAAAGCAAACCTTTCCTCCCTTAAACTGCTTCTCCTCAGGCATTTGGTCACAACAGTGAGAAAATAAACTAAGACAAGAACTGAGTGGCATTGTTCATTGCTTCCCCAAGCTCACAGACGGATGCTTGGATCTGTGCATCAGAACTGTGAGAGAGAATTTCTATTTGAGAATTTAAGGGTGATGATTAGCATGACCTGGTCCTACTAGATCCCAGGGCATTTTGTTCCCATTCCTTCCCAGTCATGGGTTACACGTTAGTGGTGTGTGTCCTCCTCAGCCTTTTAAGCTTCACAGGAACAGGTGAGGGGCTCCTCAGTACCACACCACTGAGCTCAGTGCTCAACATCTACTAGTCTTGATCAAACCAAGGTCAAAGAGTACAGCATCATGCACATGGGCTACACACAGAAGGAATGTGAAGCATCATTGCAGATGGACAATCACCCAAAAGGACATTTGACAGACATCTTAAGCTAAAATTGGAACCCCTTGAATCTATAGGGCTAGTGAGGCAAAATAGACTCTGATTGGAAAGGTGTCTAACATAATGTCTGATATGCAGGGTGCCTCTGAGACCTTGGAAGCAAGACTTTGCTGCCCCTGTCAATGTTCTAAAGAAAGTCCATGAGTGGACTGTCTCCAAATGCCTCATGTTGCCCCTCAGCTGCAACCTTTCACACTAAGTCATCACTAAGTCAGTCTTTGGGTTTTCCGTAAACACCAGGGTGCAGTGCTCCCAAGGCTGCCTTCCTGGGAAGAAGATATCCAAAGTTGAAGTGTTAAGGACAGTACAGCAAATTACAGCTTCCAGGGAAAACCCAGAAATTAAGAAACATAAGCAGGCATTCTCTACTCTGCACAAAATGCCTTAGGGAAGGCATCCCCTCAATCTACCTAATTGTAAGGAATCCTAAATCTCCATTCTTAGATGTACCCAAGAGCATTCTGGGAGCTGTGCTCACATTGATGAGTTCACCCATGCAGTGTGTGTGTGTGTGTGTGTGTGTGTGTGTGTGTGTGTTTTCATAGTTGTCCTTAATGCTGGAACAGCCTTGGTTAATAGTCACGTGAAACCCAGGTGACAAGGTATCCTAAGCACAGATGGTTACAGAAAGCAGCTATTAAAAAAAAAAAACTTCACTGATGGCTTCAGTAACATCACAGCATCATATGAAGCTCAGCAAAGTCCCCTGTGTCTTCATGACTGGATCACCATATCAACATTTGCTTCAGTCTGCATCACCAGGTCAACATTTGCTTCAGTCTGGATCACCAGGTCAATATTTGCTTCAGTCTGGAGCATATGGACTCAAAAGAAGCCTTTCTTCCCACTTTGTTTTGTAAGACGAACAAAATTTCTGATAATTTTTTATTATGCCATTTTCATAGCAAACCTTGCCAGGGAGTGGCAGACACTCTATGTCTGAATACAAATGCTGTGTCCTCCCTGCCTGCAGACCTTACACTCACAGTCTCCTGTGTCTCAAGCAGGCTCTTCCAGATCTTTAGACAATTGTTCTTTTCTCAGTATTCAGGGAGGACTGCTTGTATCACCTGCTCCGAGAGACGTGTATGGTCCCTTCAAATAAGATATGCGTCATGCAACCCCCTGATTTGCTTCACAGAACTCTTGCTTCCTCTCTTCCTTTCTTCCTCTCTTCACGTCTCTCTCTCTCTCTCTCTCTCTCTCTCTCTCTCTCTCTCTCTCTCTGTGTGTGATCATGCATTATGCATTAGTTTGTGTGGTCATATACATGAGGACAACCTCAGCTGCTGGTCCTTGTTTTCCACTGTGTTTAAGACCAGATCCTTTTGTTGGTTGTTGCTGTGTACCTCAGGCTATCTTACCCAAGAGTTCCTAAGGATTCTCTTATCTCAGCTTCCCACCTCATACCAGGAACACCATGGTTGCTAACATGCATTCATGCATTATACCACTCTCAGCTTTTTGAGGGGCCTGGAGATTCGAACTCAGGTCCTAATACCTGTTCTACGGGCACGTTATACACCAAGCCATATCCCCATCCTAGTGCACTCATTCTTATAGAAACTATCACTCTATCCCCCTTGCACTGTCAGCCATGGGCATGCTTCTCCTTCCCATGCACGCAAGCAAGGAGAAAATGCTCAACAGATGTTAGGGGAAAGAGATGTTGTCCTGTGTTCCGGATAAACTCTCAGTCTGCAGAAGTGAAGACATTCCAGTGAGATCCAAGCCCCCATGTGGTTTTTCCTTTTGGTGGCTGCCTGTTGTAGCTCATGCCTGGGGGCATTAGCATACCTCTAACTACAGGGATGCTAAAGATAAGGACTTTCGTCTTTTGAGTGATGTGAACCTAATGAACCTCAATTTCCTCACAACAGTTTCTGAGTCACTTGAATGCTACCCCACATGTCAACTCTTGGCACATGGGAAGTGCCATGTAAGGCTCGCTATGGAGTTGAATGGAAATGAGAGCAAATTTATGAAGCAAGTCCGACTCCTCTTTTGTAGTGTTTTAAAACAAAATGGAAAATTCCAAATGGTAGAAGTTCCTAGAGTGATGAGCCTAGGGGAAGTTATGAAGAAGTCTATCTTTGCTTTGAGATAGACTTTGTTCTTAAATTATTTTCTGTTCATTTTGTTTTGTTGAAGGGTTTTACTCTGCAACTCATGTGCCTCAACTTTCCTATTGCCACCACACTTGGTGGAGATAGTATCAGTTTCCAGGATGACCACGGCACCCAACAAAATTCATGAGAGCTGACACTTGATTCCAATTATTTCATCAATTAGCAATATAAGCAAAATTAAAGTCCTGTGTAAAATCTCTTTTACATTCTAAAAGATGGGAACTTTTTCTGGACCTGACAGCTAAGTTAATAAGTCACCTTAAGGCCACTGAAGACAGACAACTGGCTGTGCACTCAGTTTCCTGGTTAGAGCAAGGTGAGACCTTATGGGTGGAGCTTCTGCTGTTACTAGGAGACACAACTTCACAGCAAACTCCCTGATCTTCTGGCTCTAACAATCTCTCCACCCACTCTCCAGCAGTGTTCCTGAGCCTTCAGTGTGGGAGAATTTTGTAGACCTATCCATTGGGACTGAGGTCCAGAACTCCACATTTTGACTGGTTGTGGTTTCCCACTATGGTCTCCTTCTGTTGCAAAGAGAAGTTTCCAATGAGGGGAAAGATTAATGAAAAAAAGTGGCCACGAATTTCTAACAGAGCAACCAGGAGTGGGGTATACAGGAGGGTTGGGGGGGAGGGAGTAGGGGGTGGTGAGAGGAGAAATGTTGTGAAAATGTTATAATCTCCAAAAGAAAAAAAAGTATCCAGTAAAAAGAACAACATAACACCCAACATTACTCGCTCTGTATCACCATGTAATCAGCTTTTAGTACCTAAGCTAATGCAGAGCAGTAATCTTAATTTTTGTGTAGTTTCCCATCCCCTGATCCAGAGAGCAATACATGTGTGTTTGTATGTATGCTCTGGGTATAATTTGCCGAAAACAGGAAGCAAGTCAAAGGTGACCTTACAAAGCAAATATCTAAAGTAAGTTTTGGATGGATGTAGTCTGTCTGCAGTGTGTTTGTGTTACTACTTATTATCTTGGTCAGTCAAGATCAGTTGGAGTCAGTAAGTCCAATCCCTTGTAACACTCTGTGAAAGATTTCTGTAAAGTATTCCTCATTCCTTCCCCATGAGATGCTCAATAAACAGAAAGCAAAGCCCTTTGTTAGGAACAGACAAGACAGGACACCTTCAGGCAGGCATGGGTTCAGATTCATACAACAGACAGACTGCAGACAGGCCAGAAACAACAAGCTACAAAGGGAATAGACACTGAGACAGAGTGGAGAATTCAAACATGGGCTCAGTCTTGGTCAAGCTCTAAGGTGAAGCTTTGACACAAAAGCGGGTTAGTGCTATTAGCTTTGGAGCTATTGTGATGTGTTTAATCAATCAGGACTTGAAGTCTCCAAGAAGGCTTTTACTTTTCATCACCTTTTGAGGTGATGTAATTGGTCTTACTCTCTCGAATGAGACACAGTTACATCACCGTGTTGGAGGACACCCCTGCTGTCACTTTCCTTAATGCCACTCTTACAGTCTGGCTATTGAGCCTGTGCTCTTGGTGTGAAGCTGGACACAGCAGGGAAGATGGACTTACCTCTCTGTTCTGACTTGGCAAGTTTCATTAAGTGGGCTGAGACCTATGAGCACTCTGCTCCTTGTTCAAGGCAAAAGTCCCATACTACCCTTCATCCCCTGCCACCTGTAGTTTAGCTACGTGTTGGTTTGCTTCACTTTCTTGATGCATTTCAGTTTCCGAATGGCTTTAGGTTTGCAAGCATCTATGTAAACACTGGAGAGTGGGTTTTCCCTGAAGGAAGTACCCTGGAAGCTGACCTAGGCAGCGGCCACATGCCGATCTGAGAGCACTGTGCTACTTTACTCTGCCCTTCAAGGCTGCACTGATCCTTAACTATTCATTCCATACCGACTGTCTTACTAAACTATATACAGATAAAATGGATGTCAGTTGCTAGTCATTCCCTCCCACCATCCCATGTTTACACGCCTCATCTTACCGTCCTCTTCTCTCTGCTTTTCTTATTTACTTTCGTTGTTAGACCCTGGACAACGGTGGATCCTGTACATTAGTGATGAATGTCTCTCTTCGTTCGCACAGTAAGGGGAATTGTCCCATCCTTCCCGTCTGTCTCACAGGTCCTCTCACGTATCTTTGGAGATAAACATGGTTTACTGTTAAGCCCTTTCCTAACCACTGATTGTTATCCGGAGTCCACAATGGACACTTCTTCCCAGAGATAAATAATTTTCCTAGAGAACTTGACACTGTCTGTTTATTATCACCAACTCAGAACGTGGGCTTCTGAATGGCAGACAACTGAAGCAAGAGCAGCCGTAACCACAGAGCAGACAGCATAAGCCACAAACATTTGGGCTTGCAGAACAGCGGTGCCACGAATCTATCAAAATCCAGAAGGCAGGAAGCAAAGTGGCTGAAGTGCTTTATCTGATGTGAGCACTTGTTACCCAGTTACATCAGCATAACCCTGGGTGTAATAACCAGTGCAGCATCCACTTTAAGAATCTGGGATGAAGAGAGGATCCATCATTCTCTGAAGGCATGGTTACTTTGTGATTATTTTGCTCTGTTTTGTTTTATGGATTCAATGTCATGAGATATATAAGATTACAATTCTAACTCTATTGTTTCTAAAATTTAAAATTAATGTATGTGCTTATATAAAATTTAAATGATTTCTGGAATTCCTTTAGTTTGGGGCATAAATTATCTAATTACTTTTACAGGAGCATTTTTATTGCTAATATAGTTTTTCATACCTAGTCCACTTTCAAAACTGAGAAAAATGATTTGCTTTGTTCTAATATCGAAAAACCTGCACATGAATTAATTAATTTTGGTGTGATGTTTGACAGAACTCAAACACACAGAGATACACACATAAATACACAGACATGCACAAACATGAACAAACACACATGTGAACTCACTGACACATACATATGTACTTACAGACAACACATGTACACAGATTAAATGTACACACACACACACAAACACACACAAGCTGGAACCAGGTGGGCTGTGTATTCTCCAGGAGATGCATCAACAGCCTGGAAAACTCAGCATTTATTACACACAGTTGGATGAGGGAGTGGTTATTTTGTCTCTAAGGAGTCTCTAGGAGGGCATAGTCTCAGCATCAAGGAGATGGAAGCTGTGGTTGGTACTTGCTGTATACATTGTCAGCATCTATACTGGACCAGGTCCAGTATAACCATCCACATGAGATTAAGGTATTGGGGTCCTTGACATGGCCACGTTCATGTCAACAACATACACTCATTCAGGATGCCAACCCCTCCTTGCAATGCATAATTTGGTCTTGATGATCTCAATTCAATATGCAGAACTCACATGATGGAAGAAGAGAGCAGACTCCTCTAAGTTGTCCTCTGAGCTCCACATGCGCGCCATGGCACACGTGTGCATACACACAAGCACACACACAATATAAATTTCAATTAAACAACTTCCTGGATAAATCTTCACAGACACACCCAAGGTGATTTCTGTTGTGATTCTGACTGCAAGATTAGCCACCACACTCTTGTCTAGTCGACGTCTCTTAGGATTTTTCCTATGATGGTTATCCTTGGCTATGCAATGACTTCTTTGTTTTGTAAAATGAAACTTAGAGAAGGAAACAATACAACAACAGCATTGAGTGTGTGCTTTCTTAAATATTGTCCAAAAGGAACAAAAAAAAAAAATGAGATCAAACTTGTCAGCATTTTTTATTGACATCGTAATTGCGTGAAGAATTCCCTTCTATAAATGAAATTTCTTGGCCTGGCTATTTCCCCAAATATGCTGACAGGGCACCCAAGTGACTGCCAGCTGATGCTGTAATGGTGTTGCTGGGATACAGTCTGGCATCAGGACAGATGCACAGCACTGTGGTGTTTTAAACCTGATGGGCTAGGCATGTGCACAAGTGAGACCTGCAGAACCAACACGTAGAGAGGTGAAATACCAGCAGGGGAGGGGTCTGCCAAGGTCTCCTCTCCGTTCACCTTCTATGCAGTTGTAGGCTGGCCTGCTTAACTCCAAGCCTTCCGGACTGAATCAAAAGTGTCCTCTCCCCATATCCAAACCTCGTTGAAGAGCAAAGAGCACATTGTTTTGATTGCAATCAGAGAAACCGAGGCGAGGAAGTCTAATGTTTGACTAGCTACTCACTTGCCATCTCAGAAGAGCTAGCCCTGTTCACTCTTTGAAGGGGCCAGGTTTGCTCACAGGAAATGCTGTGGTGATTCTGAATCTAGTCAAGATGATAGTGATGTTAGCCACCACACTCTTTTGCGTACTCCACTTCTCAGTATTTTTTCTATGATAGTTATCAGAGTGAGCAGTGCTCAGTGGCGACTACAGGGCACCTGAGACTTTCAGGCTTCTTTGGAATACAGAGGGGAAAGGAGCCATACAGATGACAGGTGACGATGTTTCTATGCTGTTTTCATGCCTTCTTAATTGTCTACGGAGAACTTGAGTTGATTTATATCATGAGGGGGCTGTTAATTTACAGAGAGGAGAGCATTTCTCTACTCTCCCCTCTGGATCAGCCAGAAGGAGCAGTTTTCAGCAGAGCTGGGAATCAACCAGTTGAGGTGGCCTCATTGTAGCGCAAAGGCACTGTGGCGCCCCCTGCCGAGAGTTGGGCCTTTGTGCACAGGCTATGCACTGTTTTCTGTAGTACATTCTCTTGGTCAACAAAAATCTATGGGGCATTGACCCTGGCCCGTGTCTGCAACGGCACAGCCCACACTTTGGGGGGAGGAGGGGACTGAGAGGAGAGACTGCTTCTGCTCTCTGCCCATGGAGCCAACAGCTGCATGGCAGAAAGAGACACAATCTCACTGAACTCAAATCCTAAGAAAGGCTGGCAGCATTGGCAGTTGTGTCAGGGATAACCAGTATAGGTGAAATGTAAGTTTGGCGCAATGGAGCTGTTAGTCTGGGAGGAAAGATATAATTAACCTGAAAAAAAAAAAAAAAAACTACCCAGAAAATATAAGGAAAGTGGAGAGAAGACATTCACGCAGAATAGAGTGAAGGTCGGAAGAAGGCAATAGTGGCTCAAAAGAGTAAAGCCAGAGGAAGGCGGGGTTCTTAGTGACTGGGCAAGCAAAGCCCAGACGTTTGCTTGATTGACAGGCTGCTTCTGCCCTCCTATCATTCTCTGGCATTCGCATTAACATGGAGTCTAAGACTGTCTCCAGGGCCCATGCTCTTGAAGGTCAAGAATGTCACCAGGGCATGTTCACCTCCCTGGCTCTCTACCAGTCTGCCTCTGAGTGGTCTGAAATGAACAAAACAAGCACACAAATCAATTTCAGTTTGTCTCCGAAGTTAGTGCAAAATCCCCGGGACAGGGTTACTGCCTTTGTTACATCTTCAAACACACACAGACCAGTGTGCCATAAAAGAAACAGGATCCAGCGTCTTTTGACAGACAGTCCACACTCAAGAAACCTGGAAGCTCTGTTGATGGCAAATTCAAATGAAACTTGCCAAACATTCTGGGCCATGAGCTCATCTAAAAGAAATGCAGACTGAGAAACAGTAATGAAGAGAACAGCAGAAAAGCCTGCTCCTTGATCACAGCTTGTGGAGCCTGAAACTCAAGACTCTGGGAGACCTTATGATAACCACAGAAACTACCAGGGACTGCATCTCAGGACTATATTGCAGTGTGCCTGCCTCCCTTTCCACAGTCATGGAGGCCATGAATCATATGAATCATAAGAGATTTCACTTCATTGGAAATGTTTATGTTGGGGGACCAGGGCTGAGAGTAGATGTGTCCACACAGAGATCAGAATGAAATAATGAACTAAGACCAGCAGACCACACCAGATCTTGAATAATGTGAGTCCTTCACTGAAGTTGATGGTTTTTTTTTCATCAGGACCAAGGCACAAGGGCAGTGAGCATATGGTTTATAAACTTTAATACATCATGGCTTCTACATTTCTACCTTCTTAAGACAGCAATTTATCTGTGTCTTACAAAACAGACCACTGCTATGGTCACACTTAGGAATTTTGGCTGGCCATTCTGGTCGTCAGACAACTACCCATAACTGCATGGCATCTTCAAAATGGGCCCCAAATGTGACTCTTGCTTCCAGTCCCAATTCACAGAGAAAAAAATCAGTAGACACGTTACTCTCTCCAGAATACTGTATGCCAGAGCCCAAGCATCGTCAAGTGATTCTGATCCCATTTTTTCCAACAAAACAATTGAACATCTCCTACACACAGGGAAGGCTCCTCGCTGTAAGACCACGACACACAACAAGAAAGACTTCATAGCTCCATCAGAAACGCTTGGTATTTTGGAGAGGAGTCCCGGCATACCATGTGACCATGTGGGAGCCCACAGAACAGTACTGATGTGTCTCCTTGAAAGGGATCAGGGAGGAGCCACAGTTTGAGAGGAATGATGCAAAGCTTACCTTCCCATAGTCATGCTTGATTAGTTTTAAGTGGTGTAGCTTTCGGACCAGTGAACACGTGCTCGGGAATCCTAAGCAGACGGACTGGGGAAGAGACTCATTGTGGTTGATCATGAGATAGGCATTGAAGCCGGTGAGCAGAGGTTTCAGAGCTGATGAGGTTGGGCAGCTGAGTGGCTGGATATTTCCTAGTGCTAGGACCCTAAGCTAAAGCCAGAACACAATTCATCAAAAGACTCATACTTACAAAGGTTAAGTGCATACGTGAGTGCCCTTGTGTGTGCATACAGGTGCAGCAGGGATGTAGGTTCAAAATCAGCCCAGTAATATGTGAGCATGTCTATTCACAGTGATGTGTGAACTAGCTGTTGTGATCTTATGAAATTAAAATAAACTTCTTAACTGCATAAAATAAAGTAAAAATTCCATTTAAAGACTCAGACTTAAAGGGGGACATAAAGGAAGAATCAATTCAGTATTTTAAATCCTAAGGGTTTGCAAATACTCAGTATTTAAAAAAATACTATTTTCTACCAAATAAGCTTCAAAACAAAAAATTTAATAAATCAGGCAATAGGAAAATGTTTAAATACATGTAGAAAAATATGACAGACTTGTAAAATAACCAGGTCCTTGGTTAAAGACAAGTTTTTAATAATCCCTGTATTAATAATCTCAGCTACTCAATCCTACCAGATGTCAAAATTAAATATTTGCCATATAGACGAGGTATATGTTTTACATACACCTACTTGCTACCTGACGATCTGTGTTTAAAGTAGTCCCTTCTTCACTCACGTGTCAGAGAAAGAATTTAAAGTCCTGCCAAAACACCAGATCTCTATGAGGAATGGGGAATCTGCAGTCAAGGAGAAGAATTACAAATCACAGGAGGGCAGAGTCAGGGCTGATGCTGGCCAGCTCACCTGCTGTTACAGCAGGAAATGCAGATCTTCCCTGTGAAGAGTCCTGGCCTTTGAAACCTGACCTGACCAATCAGAAGCCTGGATTTCCAGCTGTCCTGACACTGATGGGACCAGTATCTGAATGGTTGTCCCCGCACTTGCCCAGGGCCCTCTATAACCACCTCAGGCAACTTTGTCATACTGTGGGGGCCATGAGACAGTCAGTCTGTTTCATAGGAAAGTGGGGTTATGTATACTGTGTCTGTGTATGCATGTAGCAATATAATGCCTGCATATATGCTAAGTGGACATGTGAATGCGTGTGTGTGTGTGTGTGTGTGTGTGTGTGTGTGTGTGTATAAATTGATGTGCTTATTAGTTTACATGTCTATGAGTCTTAGAATATTATATATTACATACATGCATGTATATATGCATAAATATGTGCGATGTATGAATATGTGAGAGAGTCTTTGTATATACGTACCCATTTACATGTGTTAGCATGAGTTAGCTATGGGTGTATGTGCACAGGTGTAAGCTACTGTTCTACCTTAATCTCAGGACTTGCTTGAGAATCTGTGTCTGCATCATCTAATTATCCTGAAATCTTATGGATATTTTTTCAATGAAGGTTTGGATAAGAATACATATATATTACATGTATAATATTATATATATTACATATATGAGGATATGTTAAGAATTCATAGAGCATGTCCAGAAAGAGTGCTTTATAAATTCTGCTGAGTCCCAACCTGCAGTAGCACCTAAACAGAAGACTGTACGGTCTCTATACCAGATCCTGATATAAGTCTTGCTGTATCTAAAAATCATTCGCTGATCTACTGGGCTGGATTGGAAGCCCAAGACACGGGTCGACAGAGCATTGCCACATGATCTTGTCTGGGTCAAGGTTCAGCAAGTTTCTTCAAGCCCTTACCAGGATAAAAGAGAAGTTCAGCAGAGTAACCCTGAAGGTTCTGGCTTTAGAGCTCAGGCTCCTGCACCCCCAGGATTCACTTCTTTGGTGGTGTGCACCTGCAGTGCTGTTCTCCATTGAGACCCTTGCAGGATGAAGGATGACAGAGCAGATGTGGAGAGGGTGCTGACCCAAAAGGGCCCGTCTGTTTTCCATGCTGGCAATGCAGGAACTGTGCTCCTGCTCTCTGGATTTGATGCCTCTCTTTTGACCTGTTCTCTCAGATGCAAGAAAACCTCAGTCACCCAGGAAGCATAACAACCCTAGAGAAGTAATCTAGGTCAGAAGGGTCTGGCCTTTGTTTCTGCTTTATCTTTTATTGCTTCTGCTCAGGGCAGAGTCGTTACTTTCCTCTGAACCTCCTGCTCCTTACATTCTCTTGGACCATTAGCATGGTTATTCCAGGAATAACCTGAGGTTCACATGGCAAAATAAACACCTGCTATCAGAAGGACTGACCGAACCACACCTGCCTCTGAAGGCACCATCATTCTCACAGGTCAAGTAGAGAACAACTAGAGATCAAAACGGCAGAATCTCCTTGGAATCTGCATCGGGCTCTCTCTGGGATAGTGCAAGCACTTCCACACTCCTTTATTCCCTCAGCCCACCTACATGTCTCTAAAATTGCTGAAGGCAATTTTAGTGATTTATTGGTAAGTAAGGTTAATGGTAGGCCATTTTCAGTGGCCACAGGGTATTATAAAATGCGTTTGCTGTGAATTCAAGCTGACCACAGGAGGTAGCACAGATTCGTGCTGATTTATTCAAAGGCAAATTTTAAGGAACTTGAAACTTCAGCTCAGGTTGTGCTAAGCCTAATTGGAGACTTTGGGTGTTTGCATGCTTATCTGAAACAGCAGCCCACAAAGTCAGTGCAATTCAGACCTCTTCCAGTTTCATACAATATGGCAAGTTTGTTCCTCTGGGCAAGGAGGGTCATTCCAAATTCTCATTTGGGTAGCGAGAAGAAGCCCTGCTTATTTGTCAAATCTTACTGCTGGGACGGGCTTGTGAGAGAAGAGGGCTGCCGATTGTTTCACTGTTATCTTAGCTGAGACACTTAGCTGAGCTTAGCGGATCAAGTGATGTCCAGTAAAACTGACTTCTGGCAAACCACACAGTCATCTTTTATTTGAAAAGGTTATATGGTAGCGCTGAGGGGAAATTCTGACTGAGAAAAGGCAAACATCAGTAGCAGCTCGCTGTGGCTGAAGCCACACTTCAGCTCCACAGACACGGTGTCATTTTCGGGTACTAACTCAATGTCTGAGCCAAATGGTAAAGCAACGCATTTTAGTCAAAAGTGCATGGTATTTAGTATTCTCTTCACTCATTTTTTTATCAACTGAAGGACAGTGTCCTGGTGAGTTTTCTTGTTGCTGTGATAAAAGCACCTTAAAATAAAGGGTTTCTTCTGTCTCACATCTCAAGCTTACTGTCCATCATGGAGGGAAAGTCACAGCACCACCGGGCAGCTGATCCCATGTCACACAAGGTCAGGGAAGTAGAAAGTGATGAGTCTTTTGCTCAGCTTCCTGTCACATTTTATTCAGTCCAGGGAGTGGTGCCAACCCAGTGAGTGGGTCTTTTACATAATTAGCCTAATCAAGGTAGTCTCTCATAGGCATGCCAAGAGACAGGACATTTCCTAGATCTGGTCCAGTCAACAGTTGAGATTAACCTTAGATACACAGAAAGAAGACCAATGAGAGGAATGTGAGGCAGGAAGGCAGGCAGGCAGAATGGAAGGAAAGAAGGAAGGGAGGGAGGGGGGAGGGAGGGAGGGGGGAAGAGGGGGAGGGAGAAAGCAAGCAAGGAAGGAAGAAACAAAGGAAGAAATAGAGCATACAAACAAAGATGAAATGGAACAGAAGACTAAGATGAGAGAGACCCAGCCGAGAGAGTACGCTGACAGCCTTTGGTCCTGTCCGTCAGCATGAGCCAGTGGCCCCAGTCCCGACTTCCATGAAAGCATCCACTAGATACAGCAAGGCTCGGGGATTGTCTGTCCATCCTTACCAATTTAACTAATTAGTGAATTCATGTACAAGAGTTCTTGATCGACTTGCTGGATGCCATGGATTGAAAGCTTATACCCCGCCCCCTTAACAATGACAGCACCTAATGGAAGAAGTCTATGGAGTTCCTTTTCCCCTCAGCTTGCCATGACATGGTGAGAAGCTGCTGTATGTCAAATGGAAAGTAAGCCCTCACGGCCCTGCGGCACTCACACCAAGCTCCCTTACTCCAGGACTAAGAAATACAATCTTGTTGTTATAACCCGCTCAATCTCTGGAAGCTCTTACAGCAGTCCAAGTGCATGAAGCCATCAGCAAAGTGTTCAAAGATAGAGTCCTGCAGGTCTCACCTGACTATGAGCTCACTTTCCTGGAAGACAGGGTGAGGAGAGCCCTATTTAAAAAGGAGAAGGATTCCTAAGATCAAGATTTCGGTAGTTAGTATAATGTCAACTTGCTACAACTTCGAATCACCTCAGCAGGGAGCCTCAATTGAGGAATAGTCTCCATTGCCTTAGTTGATGTGGGAAGACATATACGAATTAGCATACCAAATAAAAAAAGGATTCGAAGAAAGATTACTTGCTTTTTGCTTGCTTGGCCTTGCCTCTCACTGCTAAGTTAATTTATCCTGTTGCTGCTACTGTGACTCCTCTGCTGGTATCAGAATCAGTGTGTCCAGCCTTGTGACATTGACTGAGGACAAATGCATCACCAAGAAGCTTCTAGGTCTTTGGTACCAGATTAGGACTACTAAGGAACCCAGCCTCATGGACTGAGCAACTGCTGGGTTCTCAGCTCCCAGATGTGAGACAGCTATTGTTGCTATTGGTGTAAGTGGATTAATAAATTGTAGATATACTGATTTTATATATATATAATATTTTATTTTTTATATATTTTTATATATTATATATATATATATAATCAGTATATCTACAATTTTCATTCTATCTATTCTGTTCTTCTAGAGAACCCTAATACAGTGAATTTTTTTGTGGATATCAGAATATGCTTTATACTGTTGCTCCTGAACTGTTATACATAAATTATGTCTGTAAATTAGGCAAGATTTTATAAAGGAAAAAGAAGAACGGGAAAAATATGCCTTGCACAAGTGCATGTGCACACACACACATGCACACACACCCTTTAAAATCACTTAACTAGTATGGCTTGAAACCAGTAGGGACTGTGTGACTCAGCAATAACTGTCTGCACACTGGAGAAGCCGAGAATCCAGGAGTGGCTCAACTCACAGGCTGGAGGCCTCCTCAGTTGTGATCTGGTGCTAAAGGCCTGAAGGAGGGACTGGAGTGCCGTCGTGATTGTTTAGAGCTCTAGCTCTTCTTCCAGAAGATTCATGTTTAATTCCCAGCACCTACATTCAGTTCCAGAGCATCTTCCCACCCTCTTCTGGCTTCTGTAGGCACTGTGTGCACTTAAGTCACAGATACACAAGCAGGCAAAACCCCCATAGGCATACAATAAGCCTTTCCCTTCAATCTGTAAAGACTTGTTGGGTTTCTGAAGACCTTTGTTATTCAGTCCATGTCATATCTGCAGAACATCTACAGTGATGTTAACAGGACATGGTGGCAGGAGAGACAGATCCACTGTCCTGCAAACCATGGCAGCCATTCAACTTTGCTTTTCCCTCAGATCTCTTTGTATACAGGCTGCCACCAGAAGGAGTCACCCACTCTAGGGAAGGGTCCTTCCTCCTCAGTTCACCCTTCCTGGACACGCCCTCACACACTCACCCAGAAGCACATCTCTTAGTTGACTCCAAATCCAATCATGTCAATCAAGACTAACAGCCTGGCTAGGGGTGGTGGCTCATGGCTTTAATCCCAAAACTCAGGAGGTAAAGGCAGGCAGATTTCTGTGAGTTTGAGGCCAGCTTGGTCTTCATAGTAAGTTCCAGAACATCTAGGGCTAATCAAGGAGACCCTGTCTTTAAAGGAGGGGGGATTAACACTTACAAGGTAGTAAGGCTCCTCGGAAACCTTGTACACCAATAGGATCTTATGACTCCAGTCTATCCAGACTATCTTCTAATAAAGCAGAGAGCTTCTGGAGAGGCTAGTTCCCTTGCTGACTGGAGACTGTCCCAGCATGCATTTTGGCCTCCCTGTCTCAGTGGCTTGATATGTAACCAGTTCAAGGACAGGGAAGCCATGAGAACAGTCCCATCTACAGATGTATCCAAGAACATGCAAGGGAAACCTAGAAGCCACACAGCCTCCAAAACAGAAAAGACTGGATTCGATACTAACACACAACATGGACTATTTATCTGAGATAATTTAGCTTTTATGCATTCTCTATAAATGAACTTTTGCCCTTTCTTGTTGGGAACGAAATCTTTTATTCCTCTTGTTTTGCCTTTTTGAGATAACATGTCAATGATTATGTCACAAAATATCTCCTTAAATTATCCAGGGCTTTTTCTTACAAATACTTTTAAACTAACAAACAAGATAAAATAAATCTTGACTTAAGTTAATGTTCTTTATGTAGGTATTTCCTTTTTGGTGTTGTTTATGACATTATCCCAGATCAGCTTTTTCATATTCTGCAATGATTTTATAAACCCAGGAACATTTAAAAATGCTGAGTCATAGAAGCAGATACTTACACCCAACCAATGGTCTGAAGTCGGGGACCCCCGTGGTTGAATTAGGGAAAGGCTGGAAGACCTTGAGGAGGAGGGAGACCCCATAGGAAGACCAGCAGTCTCAATTTACCTGGACACCTGAGATCTCTCAGACACTGAGCCACCAACCGGGTAGCATACATGAGCTGCTCTGAGGCCCCACCCAACACAAATACAGCAGAGGGCTGCCTGGTCTGACCTCAATGAGAGAAGAGGAACCTAACCCTTGAGAGCCTTGAGGCCCCAGAGAATGGGGAGGCCTGGTGAGGTGTGTGGTGGGGTGTGGGGATGTGAGGAATGGGAGGAGGAACTGTCAGAGGGCAGAAGGGGATAATGACTGGACTGTAAAAAAAGAAAAAGAAAAAGATAAAAGATAAAATCAATTTTTTAAAAAATGCTGTGTCATGAAAATCTCCAGTTTGTCTTCTGGCCTGTGCTGTGTCAACTGACAGTTCTCTGACTTCACCAAGAGGGACATCCATGTGCAGACTTTCTTCCATGCTTTGTCATTAGGATTCTGTGTCCCAAAACACAGCCACATAAACCTAAAATGTGTCTGCACAGCACTATAAAACTGGTGATTTATTTACTTTCTTTTCCCCAAGCCACTAAACCAAATTTATTGTCCCTAGCAATACCTAAGACAAATCAAGAGGCCCAAGTCACTTATCCAATCCTACTGGGGAAAACGTGAGAATCTGTCAAAGTTTGGTTTCCAAAGCACTTGGAGGAGCTGCACAGGGAACTTTAATTTTTGCCAAACTGCAGCTCAAAGGGATTGAAAACCCTGATCTCTCCTACCCCTCTGCAGGCATCACCACTGTCTGGCTTCACTGCTCTGCCAGAGAATACGGTGCTGTTTGCTTTAATACATTGTCGTCCAGTTTCCACAGCATCCCAGACAAAGGCCTGTTTTGCAGTCACCAAAGGTTTCCAAAGTCTACTCCACTGAGTGTTTGACTTGCCCTTCCTGATTCTGTCTCATCTTGGGCAGCATATACACTGGCAGGCCAAGATGTCGATGCTGCTTAGACCCACCCCAAATTTCTGTTACTGGTGTCGTCTGGTGACAACAGCCCAGGACTCCACTGGAGAAATGGTCTCATTTTGATACACTGAACCCAGCCTCGGGATAGGAGCAGAGATTCCTATTGGTAAAGTGCTCAGCCTCAGGTCTGTGTGATGATGTTACTACTCCCACAGAATTCCAAAATGCAACTTAAATCTCCAAGTTCAAAACCCAGAAGCAAATGGCAGGGCACGGCAGTGGCTCAGCAAGTAAAGACAACTGTGTCCAAGCCTGAGAACGCTAGTCAAGTCTTGGGAACTCAATGGTAGAGGGAGAAGGTTGACTCCTGAAAGTTGTCCTTTGACCTCCACATACATGCCAAAGCATATGACTCACACACAGAGAGGGGGGGAGGGGGGAGAGACAGAGAGAGACAGAGGGAGACAGAGAGAGACAGAGAGGCAGAGAAGTAATACAAAACTTACTGCAAACATCGTTCCTCTCCCTGTGTAATGAAGAACAGTAAGTTCTAATCTCTCTCTCCTTCACTATAAAAAATATGAATGCAAGAGACCCATGTTGTCCTGATTCCCATCAAGTGCTCAACACTAAGAAATCTCACTTGCGCCAACCACAGAGACCTCAGGCTCCATAGCAGCACAAGCACCCACTTCGCCTGAGAAATGCTCTGGCCACGTGGAAACCTGAAATCCAACCACCCACTGAAAGAGCCGTATCTGAGATGTTAAGAAATGTCACTTCAAGCAGCTTGAGGACCGTTGTTGATCTCACATCCAAGCACTGTAAAAGGATTGAATTTACAGGGAAGAGGAACATGTGTTTATTTCTAGACCCGCAAGTACTCACTGTAGACAACTCTCCCATCACATAAAGAGAAGAAAGTGTCTTTGCCCCAGAGAGATTATATAGATGATAAACATGGTTGCTTTTCCTTGGAGATCTACACTCAACCCAAGCAGAGTCTCCTTGGAGTTAGATAGACACATAACAGAGCAACCTTGACTGAACAATGATACCACCACTAAGAAACCATGCTGGCAACATTCATCCACTGACTTGGGGGAATTGGTATAGGAGTCAGATTAATACAGAGTGAGATGGGACAAACAGCCCTTGGATTTCTGTGGCTCTGTAAACTCTATGCAGATTTCATACTTGTATAAAATCTGATGCAGCTTGGAAGCCAGCCAACCTGGCCCTCCTCCAAGCAGTCAGACAGTGTCTAGTGTGGCAGTGGGATTGACATGTTCTGCAGTGGGGAAAATTGAGAATAGCTATCACTGTGAAGAGGGCAAGGCTGCAGAAGAGGCAAAGGCTGCTGCAGGGCTTCCTACACACTCATGGCATTTGCAAACAGATCAGCCTCAGCAGGCTGGTGTACTGGACTCTCTACCCATTACATGCCACAGTACCATGATGTTTTCTTCAAGACAATGTAAGGTGTCTCCAGCTATGGGTATAACTTCCTCTTGTGTGAGCAAGCAGAGCACTGTGCACCTCGGATGCTCTGTATGTTATCCTTTGCCTCTGTAGCAGGATGCCAACGGATGGTATTGGGTAGTGTAATGGTGCCACCTGGACTACATCTCAACAGCACCTTTCTAGGAAAGACAGAACCTCGAGGTTCTGTCTTTGGTGCCTCGAGGAGGTGGTTTTTATTCCCAAGTCATTAGGTGCCCCAACTTAACTCAAGACAGAGGCAGCACGGGTGGATGAAATTGCTAGCCACATTTCAGTCATCTGGTGGTGGTGGGAGCTACAGAGATTATGACTGGATTAAGTATTGCATGTGAGTGGTAAGAAATCAATAACCGCATATGTCAACTGCCCCAGGTATATATTTTTGGAATTGGACCAAGTGGGCTTCACAGGAAATGTTAAAATGATAAATTCTTGAGCCTCACGCATAGCAGCTCTGATTTATTAGACCTGGTACGTGGCCCAGGATCTTATTTTCAGCATATTTCTTCAAGTATTCGGCAAGGAATGGAGACTTTCAGGTCTCCCGTGCCATGAGGATTTGTGTAGAATAAACCTTTGTGTGCTAACTTTATATGGTAATAATCTACAAGTAGTGACTGTGACTGTCTGAGATGAAGACCTGGGGGTGCTTTGGGCTCAGTTTTTTAGATACCTTTCTTATAAGTTAATAAGTGACAACATCTACTTCATAATCAGAAAAAAAAAGCACAGTAAGATGGCTAACTCTTACAAAGACACAGAAGAACCAAGATGGAATAAAATAACCTGGAATTCTTCCAAGTATCGGCTCAGCGTAAATGGCATAGAAAGGCTCTTGGGGCAGTGAGGACACTGAGGAGATTTGGTTATGAGGCTGTTCTGAAAGTTACAGGCTGAGAACGTTTTATTTTGTTATTTGACTTTTATGTTTGAGACGTAAAGTTCCATTGTAATGAACCACTGAGATCCTGGTTGTGTTTGATTGGCAGGTTAAATAACCTTGGAACCAGAATACCGATACATTCCAAAGTCAGAATAACCTTTTTTTTTCTCCTTCAGTCCTTAAAAATTATCTTGTGGGCATTATTTAATGCCTAGAGCAGGCATAAATATGTAAAACCTTTTTCCAATTGTTTTCTTTTTCTTCTAAGTACGTTTTAGCTATGGTTTCTCTTCAGTATCTGAAATTACAGCTGTAAAATCCTCAGAGATATTAAGTCTAAATGACCTTGATTCAAGACTCTCTTCACCTTCAGTTATACCTCAACTGGATGTAATCTTTTGAAAATAAATTTATTTTATCCTTAATTATGTGTCTATGTGCTGCTATCATTACTAGGGCGTCCTCCAACAAGACAGCAATGCTTGTGGGTCAGTAAAGGGTGCAGGGATAAACCACTACAGAGACAGTTTCAGGGAACAATGTCTGCTTTATTGTATGTGAGTGACCACTTACATAGTGGAAGCCTATCCATTGTGATTGGTTAGCACATTTCCTAGGAGTGGAGAGAGAGGCTCTCTATGGGAAGATGCACAGAGAGGGCAGACTCGACTACAAGCCATCTACAAGCTACTCTCGTGTTGCCTCAGAACTCAGTTCTGACTCCAGGAGCATGGTGTATCGTGCTTCTTATTTAGGAGTACAGCACGCCAAGCAGGCTGGCTGCCAGGTCATCCCTGCATCTACTCCTACAGTGTGTATAAGCAAATGAGTGCACGTGTGTGAGAAGTCCGTAAAAGGGTGTTGGATGCCCTTAATGTATGTATTGAGAACTGAACTCAGGTCCTCTGAAAGAACAGTAGATTCTCTTAACTAATGAGCCAAATCTCCAACTACCCAGGTTTATACAATCTTTAGTTTTGTTTTTTTTGATTCTAGATTATCTTGCCTTCAGGTACAGAAGTTACTTGTGTTGTAGTATTTAGTGATACAGCATATCTCCGTAAATATTAGTAAAATAATATAGGAATAAATACCAAAGTTTCCTGTGTGTTTGAAAAGAATATATAATGTGTGGTTTGGGTTGCATTGCTTCATGTCTATTAAGTCAAAGAATACTGCTTTTAATTGACTCATAAACATTTTATCTATTTTATTTGTAATTTTAAACATGTGTTCTAAGATTCTGAACTTATACAGGCTTACTCCTGAGGTAAGGTATTTTCAGTTAAATCAAACTCGCCTAAGAGAGTTTTGTATGGAAAGAACAGAAAGGAGCCTCAGGTGCTCTGGTGCCTTGACTTGGTGTTCCTCAGAAAGACACACCATTTCTCAGAATGGAGTGACTCCCAACTTCCCTAATGCCACCTGTGGTTGGTGGAATGAGGGTCACTCCCACAGGTTCATATGTTTGAATGTGTGGTCCCAAGTCAGTGGAGCTATTTGAGAAGGATTAAGAGGCGTGGACTTGCTGGAGGATGTGTCATTGTGGGAGGGTTTTGAGGTTTCAACAGCCCATGCCAAGCCCAGTCTCTCTCTCTCTCTCTCTCTCTCTCTCTCTCTCTCTCTCTCTCTCCCCTCCCTTTCTCTCTCTCCCCCTCCCTCCTTCTTGCTTCCTCTGGACCAGGATGCAAAGCTCTCAGCTGCTGCTCTAGTTCCATGCCTGCCTGCTTCCCTTCAAGATGATCGTGGACTAAGCTTCCAAAAACTGTATATAAGCCCCAATTAAAAGTTTTATTTTATAAGAGTTGTCTTGGTCACTGTGTGTCTTCACAGCAATAGAACAGTGACTAAGACAGAAATTGGCACCAGGAGTCAGATATTGCTGTGACATGTTGCCCCTGCTGCTCTTTGGAGGAATATGAAAGACTATGACACTTTGGAATAGCAAAGTGATTGAATGCTTTGAGCTAATGAGACATCATGCTAGGAACATGGAAGACAGTATAGCTGAAGACAATTTGGACTACAGTGGCCCAGCTCAAGAGGTTTCAGAGGGAAAGAATATTGGCAAGTGGCTTACTGATCATTCTTTTAATAATCAAAGAAGGAAGCTGCTTTTTTTTCTTGTCCTAAGAATCTTCCTGAGACTGAAGAAGAGAATTGTGGATAAATGTCATGGGCAGATGAAATTTCAGGACAGCCAAGTATTGACTGTGTCATGTGGTTATTAGTGATCACTCTTATGCACATCTGCAATGAAAAGTTGCATCAGTGGCAAAGAGGAATACAAAATCTACCGTCTGAGTGCAAAAGGACCACCAGGAAGTGTAACTTTGGAGCCAAGTCTTTTGTTCAAGGAGATGAAAAGTTTAATGGAAAGGCTAAAGCTAAACAGAATAAAGGAAGTAGTGACCTCTGGGCAAGATCCAACTCAGCGCACCCTGCCACCTGTATAAGGAAAGGCCTGAGAGAGTCCCTAGACCTCAACAACAGCAGGAAGCGTATGCAAGTATAACCCAAAAAGAGGCCTGATTCCAGCCCCTCAAAGCAGAAGAACTTGGTAGCAAAACCATGTTGCTCTGAATTTAGAGTCAAGAAGAATACAGAAAATGAGTTGTAGAATCTTTCTCCACAGTCAAGAGGAGCCACTGAGGCCAGATGTGTGGCCGGAGAGCCCATTCATGGGGACCTGGAGAGGTTATTGCATGAAGGTGTAAAGATGAAGTCTGGACTGTGTTGGAATCCCCAAGATACTGGAGATGCTAGAGCTATGGCATACCTGTCAGTGAAAGCTGCAGAGAGGGTGTAAAACCAGCCCACGAGAGAGAGGTGTGTTGCAGTCAACAACGCTAGAAGTGGTAGGAGATCTTAAGAATCCTCTTAAGACATGGAGATGCAGAATTTGGAATTTGTCCCTGTTTTTGGTCTTCTTTGGCCACTTTACTTTCCTTAGCAATGATAATGTATATTCTGTGTCACTGTTTGTTGGAGGTGTGTGATCTGCTATTTATTTTGATCTTACTTAGGGGTTGCACTTCAGAGATTCGAGAGTTTCAGAAGAAATTTGGACTCTGGACTTTTAAACAGTTCTGAGACTGTTTCAAGTCTATAGACTGTGTGGATTTGTGAAGTTGGACTATATGAATTTTGCATCACAATGTGGCTACAAGCATATGGAAGCCAGAGAGTGGAATGTTGTCACTTGAATGAGGATGCCCCCATAGGTTCATATGTGTCACTGCTTGGTCTTCAGTTAGCCAGTTAGTGGAACTGTTTGAGAAGGATTGGGAGGTAGGCCATTTTGGATTAGGAGTGGCCTTGTTGGAGGATGTATGTCATTGAGGCTGGGCTTTGAGGTTTCAAAAGCCCATGCCAGGCCCAGTCTCTCTCTTTCTGTCGGCTTCCTGCTGCCTGTGGATCAGGATGAAAAGCTCTCAGTAGCTGCTCCAGCACCATGCCTGTCTGTTTCCCTTCATGATGATCATGGACTAAACCTCTGAAGCTGTAAGCAAGCCCTCAATTAAATGCTTTCTTTTACAAGAGCTGTCTTGGTCAATGTGTCTCTTCACAGCAGTATAACAGTGACCAAAACATCACCTTCATAGAGGAGAAAATTTACTATCCTCAAAGTGATGCACAAAGAAAAGGAGCTGCAAACTGTGAGGTGTGCAAAGCTGGCAACACCTCTTTCTCCTGACATGAGTCTAAATAAGAAACCTAAGATGCTGGCAACGGCATGAGAGCAAGTCTCTCTCTAATCACCAGAGGAGACTGCGGGGAAGTACAACACAAACAATAAACTTTCCTGTTCAATGTCACCAAAAATAACTCCATCTCAAGCGTTGATATTCCTATAAGGATCCCATGCAGAATCACCTTGGTGGCTATGTGCAAGCTCAAGAAACCCTCTGGTGGCTCTTGATGTCCTCTTGTCTGACAAGATAGGTGGTTCAAGGAAAGTCACCATCAAAGACAAGGTTAATTTGTGTTGGGAAAGTTAATATAGTGCTCTGATGGGCAGTTATTGATATTGAAAGGGTCAAAGGTGAAAAAATAGGTCCACTGGAAGTAGAAATTAACCCTGTTCATCTGGCTGGTGAGATTTATGTCTGTTGTGACTCTAAACTTGAGAGCATAGGATACATTCAGGAAGATGAAGGACTCTGTCTCCACAAAGTGATATCTGGAGACTTAGTATAACTCTCTCCTCTAACATCATGTGATCTCTCCTACCTTGTGACACTTACATGGGAGAATCCACATTCTATCACAAAGACCCAGAGTGAGAGACGTGCATAACACACATCTCCACAAGGAAAAAAACCTGAGTGGAGACCATACCTTCCAGATGACTTGGCATACAGTTGTTGCTTGTACCAGTCTCATATTCCAAATACAGAATTTTCACTCCAGGGTTCTGGAGTAAATTAGTATTTCTATTTGCTCTGTTGTGAGGTCTTAGGAAGTAAAATCCTGGGAGACTTCCAGTTGTCCCTGGGAAACGGAGAGCTGAATCCTGCATCCTGCCTCTGTGGTGATACAAAGGTTTTTAGTTCTTCTCATCATGTGAGCCTGATCCCACCATAGATACTTCAGCCATTGGTCAGCGTGATGCATAGTTTTATGTCAACTTGACACAAGCTAAACTCACTGGAGGGAGAGCCACAATTAAGAAAATGCCTCTATATGATTGGGCTGTAGGCAAGCTTGTTGAACATTTTCTTAATTTCATAAGTGAAAGGGCCTAGCCCATTGTGGGTGGTGCCATCCCTGGGATGGTGGTTCTGGATTCTGTAAGAAAGCAGTCTGAGCAAGACATGGGGACCAAGCCAGTAAGCAGCACCCCTTCATGATCTCTGCATCAGTTCCTATCTCCAGGTTCCTTTCATGCTTGAGTTTCTGCCTTGATTTCCTTCAATGATGAACAGTGATGTGGGAGTGTAAGTTAAATACATAAACCCTTTCTACCTCAAATTGTTTTGATCATGGTGTTTCATTACAGCAGTAGTAACCCTAACTAAGAGTCACCCCACAAGGTGGAGAGCTATGCTGGTTTCCTGTCAGTTGCAAAAATACTTTCCAGCTAAATTCTCCAGCTTTGAGTGTTACTAAAATGCTGTGGATCCCTATCTGAGTTGGTGATACTGAATGATTAAAATCCAGTTCTGTTCTTTGTTATGCTTCACCTTTATTTGAGACTCTAGTAACTTAGCAGAGCTTTGGGGGCTAGAGTGAGCAAGATCGGTAATAAAAAGAAGTTTCCACTTTGTCTCAGAGAAGTTTCTCTAGATTTTTTTTGCAAGGTTTCCTATATGTCATCTTTTTTTTTTTTTTTTGAGAGCTCTTTTAAGAAGTGAATATCACATTTTTCTGTCAAAGTATCAAGTACATTGAGAGATTAAAGAGAAAAAGAAAGAAAATCACCAATAACTTTTCCCAGATACTACTGCTGTCAAGGACTTGGGAGAACGTTTCTATATTTATGTTGTGTATGTATATGTACTTTTATACTCTGCATGGAGATATTCTGCATATTTTTATAACTTGCTCATTTTTAAATATACTGCATAGAGGGTTTAAGGCACCTTTCATTGTTGTATGCCAATTACACTATATCACACCAAAGATTTTGAACTGATAAATCTTGAAATAATTTACAATTTGTTCCAATAATGTGTCTCTAAATGTCAGATTTTAAAAATACCTAAATTATGTTTCCCATCACAACATTAACTGGATCATTATATCTGAATGATATTTCTGAGAGAAGAGAGTGGTACTCAGTGGCTGTAACTTTGCTTTTGCTCTCTGTCTGAGGATAAAGCCTTAATCTAGCCAGGAAAGGTGGTACAGGCCATTAATCCCAGCACTCAGGATGCAGAGGTTAATAACTCTCTGTGAGCTAGAGGCTTGTCCAGTCTTCATAGTGAGTTCTAGGCCAGCCAGGGCTGCATAGTAACAATCTGTCTCAAAAAAAAAAAAAGAATTGCTCACAGTGACTGTCTTAGTTACATTGTTGTGAAGAAACACCATGACCAAGGTAACTGTTACAAAGGCAAACATTTAATTGGGGCTGGCTTACAGTTTCAGAAGTTTAGTCCGTTACATCATGATAGGAAATGTGACGGCATGTACGTAGACGTGGTACTGGAAGAGCCAAGAATTCTACATCTTGATCCTAATTTAGCCAGGAGGAGACTGTCTTCCATAGACAGCCAGTAAAAGACTCTGATTCCACACTGGGCAGAGCTTGAACATAGGAGACCTCAAAGCCTGCCTACATGGTGACACACTTCCTTCAACAAGCCCACACCTATTCCAGAAAGGCCGCATCACCTAATATTGCCACTCTACGGCCAAGCATTCAAACACACGAATCTATGGGGGCATTCCATTTCAAATCATCACAGTGGCCATAGAACTGGTGGTGTATACAATGCTGTTTGATGGTGCTTGGACTTCTGGATCCTGATGTCAATGTGTAGACATGACTATGGCAGCACCACTGCTGGTGTACATTGTCCTTGACTATTGATTTCTTGGCTTAAGATACTTTTTGTGCTTGGATCTACAGTTGGCCAAATCATAGCATCATCCCGAGGCCATGAGATTTGTGTTATTGAATGGTAAACGTCCTTCAGACGGTGGCACCACTTGGGGAAGTTATGGAACTTACAGTTATCAAAGGATATTTCCAAGAAATATTAATTGAACACAAGTACATGTGTTCAACTAAAGACCGAGAATTTGAAAAACAACAGTTCCTCAGTCTGCTTACACGTTAGCTGAATGCAGGAGTTTGATGAGGCTCTGTATTCCAAGCCCTTCTGAAGGTCATGTGATATCTCAGAGTGGACCAGTCTACCCTGACCGCTGTGCTCTTAAGATCAGACCAAAGTATGCTGTGTATCTTCTCAGGCCATCTCAGCTGACAGGTCATTTTGGTGTCATCATAATAGCACAGAAATGTGAGTGAAGATTTGTTACAAATTCAATAAAAATTATGTAATCTGTCTCATAAATGCCAGTGGGCCGTTCTCACATATGGACTCTTTGAAGAGGATCTGCGTGTGTGCCCTAGTGTGGCTATCACCAGAGTGGAGCTTTTTCTTCCCAAGCTCAGCTCTCACTACTTTCCTATTGTTTTATTTTCCTTGCCACTCAATACTGCATGGATTTGCATAAATTTGCATGAATTTCCATAAATGCTGGACCCAGAGCATTGCACATGCAAGGCAAGTACGCTTCCACTCAGCTGCAACTACAGCCCTTGCTTCTTTGAAATCAAAGTCTTTCATGGATTTCCGTTTCTCAGTCTGCTTACATGCTAGGACTTCCTGTATGCACCTGGGTGTCCAGGTAACACAAATACATTTATTACTTAGCCCACCTCGTGAGTTTTGTAAAGGTCACAGAAGCTTTTGTGATCAATTTCCAAATCTTAGAACTTTTGAGACTCAGCTTGAATCCACTCTTACTGTAAATTGAATACTTGAGGAAACAGCTGCTGTCTCTGCTAAAAGCCTTCTGGGTAAAAGCAACTGTGTGGAGCATTCCAGAACCAGTGGGTTGACCCCAATGATCTTCAGCTTTCTTCTCGGAAGACAGGCTGCATCCAAGCTACCACAACCTGAAATATTAACATGCAGAGAGTCTGGTTTCTGCAGCTCCTGGAATCTGAAAGAAGGCAGCCTGCTTTGAACAAGCCTCCCTTGCCATCTGAGGGCTTTCCTACCTTGAGGCAGCTGGGACTCAGCCTGTCAATTTTGATTAGCAAGATAAGGAAAGTTGCTGTCTGTGCTTAAGGGAAATTCGTTCCTCTCTTTGAATACCCATTTTCCTTTTTTATTTAAAAACAGAATTGACTCTGTGAGCATAACTTTACTGTAGGATCCTGTCGAAACTCCCAAAATGTCAGTGACATTAGACTAGTCTATATTCTACAAAGATGCTACGAGAGTATTAGGTGCCATTTGAACATGGCTTATCCTGGCTGAGTCATTTCTACTGTGCTTAGGGGTTATTCTCAACGTGTATGTGCAAAGATTTTAAGGACTGAAACGCACAGAGGGCTATGTCTTGAGGCATTACTACTTAAATATACATAACAATCCCCAAAGAAATAGTCAAAGGCCACTCTTAAGTAAAATTCTGAAAACCCTACTACAGACCTTAAATTTCAGATTTCTGGAGATGATAATTTGAACTTTCAGTCATAAAGGCCTTATACTGAGATTTATCAAGTGGGCTTTAGATGCGGACAGAAAGAGTGTGCACTGGGGTAAAAGAAATGGAAACAGGAAGGCGTGTCAAGCCGATGTTCAAACAGAAAATTCAGGTTAGAAGTAGCTTATTTACTCTGAGGTAGTCACAGAAGCTCAGTGATGCATTTTTAGGGCAATGATGATAACTATAGGCCCAGAGGACAAGGGCGGAATCCTTCAAAATGGCAGGTAGGTCTCTTTTGTGACATATGACATTGCGGTCTTGAGAAGAGACCTACAGGTGTCTGTGTCCCTTTTGACCTTTGTCAGGAAGGAAGTGCCTGGTTCCAGAAGCTGCTCTCACTGGCCTCTCCATTCCTAAGATAACTAGAAGTATAGGGTCCTTGTGGGCCTGAAGGGAATCCATGACATTAAATACAAACAAGACACCTAAGGCAGTGTCTCAGCAACTAGAATCCCAAAGTCAATTACGCCCACACAGGAGTTAGCCAGGAATATTCTATCCATTGCTTAATTAAGAGGAACAAGTTGGTTTCACATGTCAGCACTTTGTTCATGGGGAAAGTAGGGGGTGTCTATAAACAGCACCCGTAAAGTTGCTAAAAGAATGAAAAGGAAACATTCCCTTGAGTCCTTGAGTCTGCACAGTAGTTCAGGAATACAAACACCTTGGAGAAGTTCCCTAGGCGTCAGATTGGCCCATCTAGTTACACTTAATCACTGAGCTAGTGGATATGAGCATTATACACTTTACTTACATATTTTATGCACACATGTTCTATGAACAGAATTGTCTGAGACGTAACTATTTTGGAGTAGAGGCATGCCTCATGAACAATTACAAGGTGCAACCCTGTCCTTCCACCTCTGGCTGATCGTGTCCATTAAATACCAAAATTCTCCTTTCTTCCCAGTACAGGTCACTAAGTTACACTCAGGCTGTCTTGGCCTCACTCTGTAGCCCAGATAGACCTCGAACTACAATCCTCCTGCCTCAGCATTCAGAGAGCCAGGCCTCTGCCATGAGGCCTCTGGCATTGTCATCCCTTGCTAACTAACATCCCTTGCTCTTCTATTCTAACAGGGACTAGTCATGGATCCCCTCCTCTACAATCTCCTGAGCTCCTCGGGCCTGCTGGACTCTAGATAGGATTGTTTATAGAGTGTCAAGTAGAGCCTGGCTTCCATCCCAGCACCACCCGGCCTCAGCCCTTCTCACATGCCAAGTCCTTTGGTATCTCTCAATGTCATATTACCAACAACAGTGACAGAATTATAATATTCCTATTTTCCAAACAGTTTCCCTTGCTTTTATGGACATCAGGAGAGGCCAAACTCATAGTTGACGTTACCAGCACTTATTACCTCCAGTTTTCCCTGGTGACTATATATCTTAAAACCAAGTCAGTAAGGTCTGGTTCTAACAGCACTTTAGCCATTTAATCTTTAATGATTATTCACATGACAATGATTATACTGCAATGCCTGCAAATATTACTTTTGAAAATCTAGGGTTTTTTTCCCCCCTTATCTTTAAAACATAGTATCTTTCCCCGACAGGCCTGGGAAGAATCATCTAGAAGTGATAGCTAATACTGTGGCTTTTCCAGTGAAGCACAGGAATGTACGTTATCAGAGTTGAGTTCTGGTACAAATTCAATACTGTAGCCTAAACAGCTGGACAAGGGGGAGATGGGAGAGTGAAGCTTTCTCCTGAGTTAGGTTGTCATGTAAACCAAGTGCTTGGCTCTCTTTCAAAACGTGTTCTTCCTGTTGACTCCTGTGGGCTGTAATGTGGGTCCCACAGGCCGTAGAGCCTGAGATTTATGAAGCCTTCTGGAAGCCAGATTTTCTTTCTTTCTTTCTTTCTTTCTTTCTTTCTTTCTTTCTTTCTTTCTTTCATGTATCCCATTTCAAGGTTTTCAAATATTAGCCTTGGCGGGGTGCCCCTTGGCAGGGAGGCTGAGTCTGCCAGGAGCTGCTGGATGGCCATCCCAGCGAA
Source organism: Rhynchomys soricoides (assembly GCA_019843965.1). Classification (NCBI taxonomy): domain Eukaryota; kingdom Metazoa; phylum Chordata; class Mammalia; order Rodentia; family Muridae; genus Rhynchomys; species Rhynchomys soricoides. Next base: position 901,891 of record JADRCH010000199.1, read on the forward strand.
GGCTGTTCGGACAGCCCCGGGTACAGAAGCAGCAAATCCATCAGGCTGCCTCCCTCATCGAGCCAGGCATCAGTGATGCTGTCCACCCTGGAAACACGCTGGCGTTGATGGCCCAGGGCACTGTGGAAAGGCACTGTGGGATGGTTTTGCTCTGCTCCCATTGCCAAGGGCATCAAGAATGGGCATGGTGTCCTCAGGGATTCCCTGGCTGATTTATAATAAGCTCTATTGGATTTTTCTCTTGATGTAATAACTCTCTCAACTTTCACATCTATTTTTGTTTAACAGAGACCAACTCTTTTTTGACCAGGGCTAATTGACCAAATCTAATCAGGAAGCCACTGTTCTTGGTCATTCAAAGTCAGGTAGAGAAAAAACATGGTATTTTAAGTAAAATGTATGTTTTTCTTTCAGTACAGCACCCCGGACAAAACTGGTATGTTCTTAGAAATATGTGAGTTGATCTTGCTGTTAGGAGAAAAAAAAAATGTGAGCACTTAAAACATTTAAACAAAAAATAGTTGATAAAACGGGAACTCATAGAGACTGATGATGTGTAAGCTGAGAGGCTGGAGGATTGCTGTGAGTGAAGTGTTTGCCACACAAGAATGAGAGTTTGCATCTCCAGAGTCCACATTAAGAGTAGAAGAAAAGTTATGCGTGGTAATGCACACACCTGATGTAAGCACTGGGGCGTCAGAGACCAACCGAAGCCAAAGATAAAATGGTTCTAGATCAGTAACAATACCGGTTCCCCGTAGTCATGACCAGTCAATGAGCCTTAGAAAGTCCCCAAGCTGAATATGAATCTATGCTCAGGAGACTTGAGTTTAGAAGGCCCCAGTTACCTCACAGCTCCAGAACAGTGTGCCCAGCTAGCAGGCATGCTCCAGCTCTGATGAGGCAGGCCCATCTAGAGCACTTCTAACCATTCTCCTCAAACTCTCTTACCCATTGAAGCCTCAAGCTCAAGAGCAGAGGCCTATTGTTTCTGATGTGAAATTTGCCCTGGAAATACATCAGCTGTGGCTTCAGTAGTGGAGAGCAACCGAGAGTTTTGGCAATAGCCTGTGATGTTTGGGGATCATATGGGACCTCGTTGGCCGAACACTGAACAATACGTAACCCTTTCTCGGAACTGGAGGTTGAGGCTTTGTCTCTCCATTGCACACTGGCTCCATTTCCTTTCCTGTATGTATGTATGTTAGGACGCTTCTACAGGGGTAGCTTCCACTTGGCTCTGTAAAAGGCCTGACTGTCCGCCATCCTTCCCCATGTTCCCTCCCTCACGCCCTCCCTAGTTACTCCTCTTATTCTGATCTCTTCTTTACCTCTTTATAACTCTGTGCTCCAGTTCCCATTCCTTGCAAGATCTTCTCCTCCCTCCTGGTCACTTCTTATCTACCTAAAATCTGTAGCTTCCTCCCTCCTGGTCACTTCCTAGCTACCTAAAATCTGTAGCTATTTGAGTTGAAACACACATATCTAAAACTTAAAAGTTAGCATCCACACATAAGGGAAAACATACAATATCTGTCTTGTGGAGTCTGCGTGGCCAGAATTGTTTCTAGTATCATCCAATTGAGTGAAAATTTCGCCATTTTCTTAATAGCTGAGTAATATTCCACTGTGTAAACGCATCTTACTTTCAGTATCGGTTCATCTGTTGACAGACATCTTGGATGTTTCCAATTTCTGGCTATTACAAATAGAGTAGCAATGAACATAGTTGAACAAGTTTCTCTGTAGGAAGGTGTAGAATCCTTTGGGTATACGCCCAAAAGTGGTGTAGCTAGACCTTGAGGTAGATGAATTCCCAGCTTCCCATGGAACCTCCACACTGATTTCCATAATGGCTGTACAAACTTGTACTCCTACTAGCAATGGATGAATGTACCCCATGCTCTTTGTGCTCACCTGCATGAGCTGCCTTCGGTTTTATTGATCTTGGCCGTTCTGAGTGGGGTGAGATGAAATCTCGAAATAGTTTTAATTTACATTTCCTTGATGACTAAGGATGTTGAACATTTATTTCTGTAAGTGTTTCAGCCATTTGTGCTTAATCTTTTGAGAAATCTGTTTAGTTCCACGCTCCAGTTTTAAATTGGGTTATTTGTTTTCTTGAAGTTCATTTCGTTTTTAGTTCTTCGAATATTATAGATAGTAAATCAGATGTTTAATTGGTAAAGATCTTTTCCCATTCTGTAGGTGCTTTGCAGTATAGAAGCTGGTTACATTCTTGAGTGCTATGTATTATTATTGTCTTAATGTCTGTGCTGCTGGTGCCCTGTTCAGAAAGTCTTTTCCTATGTCAGTGAGTCAAGCCATGTCTCTACTTCCTCTCCTGTCAGGTTGGGAGTATCTGATCTTACCTTGAGATCCTTGACTCATTTGGGTTTTTGTGCAGAGTAATAAATATGAAACCATTTTCTTTCTTTTTACATGTATATATCCAGTTTGCCAAGTACTGTACAATAAAAATATTGTCTTTCTAGTGTGTGTTTGGCTTCTTTCACAAAACTCAGGTGTCCATAATTATGTCTGTATCTTTAGTTTTATTTTGCAAATCAACATATCGGTTTTTATCCCAATGCCACGCTCTTTTATTAATGTAGCTCTTTGATACAACTTTAAATCAGGGACGGTGATACCTCCACAATTTTTTTTTATTATTCAGCCTTGCTTCAGATGTCTTGGGTGTCTGTGTTTCCATATGAAGTTGAAGACTTTTTTCAGTTTTTGTGAAGCACTGTGTTGGAATTTTGATGTTGGGTTTGAATCGAAGTGTAGATCACTGTTGTTGGGTGGGCATCTTCACTTTATTAATCCAACCAATCTATGAGCGTGAGAGCTCCCTCCATCTTCTGGTGTCTTCTTCCATGTCTTGAAGGTTTTTTATACAGGATTTTTAACCCTTGCTTGGTTAGAGTTACCTCACACTATTAATTTTTGGCTAATGTGGAAAGTGTTATTTCCCTGATTTCTTCTTCAATATATATATATTGTAGGTAGGAAAGCTACTGGTTTTGTGTGTTAATTTTCGGTTCTGCTACTTTGGTGTTTATCAGATGTAGATGTCTCCTCTTAGAATCCTTGGGGCCTTTTATGTATAAAATCAAATCATCTGCAAATAAGGATACTTTGACTGCTTTCTTTCTTGTTTATATCCCTCTGATCTCCTTCAGTTACCTTACTGAACCAGCTAAGACTTCAGGTACCATATTAAATAGGTATGGAAATAGTGGACATCTTTGTCTTCTTTCTGATTTTAGTAGAAAAAAAATTGTTCTAGTTTCTCTTTATTTATGACGATGTTAGCTTACTATAAACAGCACTTATTATGCTAAGGTATGCATCTTGTATTCCTAGTCTCTTAGGGACTTTTATCATGAAGGGTGTTGGATTTTCTTAAAGGTCTTTGCAGCATCTAATGAGATGGTCGTGTGATTTTTGTCTTGTAGTCTGTTTGTGTGACAGGTTATTGATTTACATATGTTAAATCACACCCCAAATCTCTGGAATGAAGTCAATTTGATCATGCTAGATCATGTTTTGATGTGTTCTTGAGTCAATTTGCAAGTATTTTATCGAGAATTTTTACATACATATTCATAAGGAATATTGGTTTATACTTTTTTTCTGAGTCCTTGCATAGTTCTGGTATCGGGATGATAGTGGCTTCACACAAAGAATTAGGAAAAATTTATTTAGTTTCTATTTTGTAGAATAATTTGAGGAATTCGGGTGTTAGTTATTCTTTGAAGGTTTGATAGAATTATGCACTGACGCCATTTGCCCCTAAGATTTTTGTTGTTGTTGGTTTGGGAGGGAGTGGAGTTTTTTTCTTTTTTTAAATGTATTATTCTCTCACATATCGCCTGCAGCTGCAGTTTCCCATCCCTCCTCTCCTCCCAGAATGCTCCTCTCCACCTCCCCTCTTCCTCAGATCCACTCCTCCTCCATGTACCTTTAGACACAACCCATCCCCCCCACCCAGGGATATCACATGGTTTCTCTGTGTAGCCCTGGCTGCCTGGGAGCTCATGCTGTAGACCAGGCTTCCCTGGAAAGCAGAGATCCACCTGTCTCAGCCTCCTGAGTGCTAAGATTAAAGGCATGCACCACCATTGTCTGGCCTGGTTGGAATATTTTAAACTACAGCTTGTATTTTACTAGAGATTGTGGATCTTTAGAAGTTGTTGATTTCATCTTAATTTAACTTTGGTAAGTTTTATATTATCAAGAAATTTATCCATTTCCTTTAGGTTTTTCGATTTTGTGGAATACAATTTTGTAAAGTATATCCTAGGAGTCTCTAAATTCCCTGGTCTCGTTTCAATGTCCCCCCCCCCGTCTCTCTTTGAATGTTTGTGTGTGTGTGTGTGTGTGTGTGTGTGTGTGTGCATGTGTATGTGTGTGGGGTGTGTGTATGTGCATGTGTGGGTGTGGGTGTATTGGTTAATTTGATCAAAGGTTTGTCAACCTTGTTCATGTCAAAGAACCAACTCTTGTTTCATTGACTCTTTCTATGGCTTTCATTCTTGTTGCTGACTCCATCTCACTGGTTTCATCACTGACCTGAATATTTCTTCCCATCTCCTGTTTTGAGTATTATTTCCTCTTGTTTTTTCAGAGCTTGCGGGTATATCATTAAGTCTGGATGTTTTGCTGCTGCTGCTGCTGCTGCTGCTGTTGCTGCTGCTGTTGTTGGGCTGTCTACACTGTCCTAGCTTCTTCTGCTCCCATTCCCACCTCTGTGGGCTGTGCCTCTCCCTCCCTGTTCATGACCCATAAAGCGCATTCTTAATGTTTCTTGGACTAAATGCACACATGTTTCAAATAAACATTGCTTCTTAGAAAAGCCTAACAATGTCCATGTCTGTTTATAATTAGGGAGAATAAACTGAGTTAAAAAGGATAGCATAGTAATAGAAGCAAGAATAAGGAAGACTATTGCCCCTTCCTTAAAGGTATTAGCCGAGAAAGGATTCTTCGCAGGGAAAATCACCTTCGTACTGAAGGGAGTTTCTATCCTCTTGGGGAATAGATGGGTTTTGCTTCGTATGGAAGTAAAGGGACTGAAACCTTAGTAGCAGGTGGCACCAAGACAAGCAAATCCAGGCCCTGGGCAGTGGAGGTGATATGTCCTCAATGGCCAAGGCACACATTAATGTTCCTGTGCTTTTTATATAATCAAAAAGGCCCATTTCCCTCCTTATTAAGCCAAATATACAACATTTTTGTGACTGAGATGAACACAGATGCTTACTCTGTCCTTTGGAGGAGAGGGGCTGGCATCCCGCCAGTAGGAGTGCCCAGTGCCCACTGAAGAGTCAATGGCTAATAACAGCTGAAGATGCTGATTTCACCTCCCACTTTGCACCTTTTAAACTCACTGTTGTCTTGGTGTTTATGAAGGAAGGTTTTAGGAGGTAAAGCTTTGGTTTGCTTGTTTTGGCCATGGCTCCCATCTCTACTAGAGTTCAGTTTACTGTGTCTTAACTTGTCCCATTCCTGAGAACTAGGGCATTCATCCACAAATGGTTTCCATTCTCCTCCAGAAATTTCTTGTCCAAGTCTTTAAAACGTGCAGCTGGGACAAGCACAGGACAAGACCCAGGGTTTGCTCTTCGTATGTAGTGATCTTCCTCTGCTCCTGGATGTATGTACCATGCACCTTTACATGACCTCCATTACAGGGAACCCAAATGGCCCTTCCAGATCAGATGGAACTAGAAATACAGAAGGCACGAGAGAACAAACCAGATGTGGTGACCCGTCTGTAACCCTGCTACATCCCACTTCTTCTCACGATGCGATCAATATCCCCGCCCCCTCGTAGCTTTCATTTCCAGCTTGTCCTTTTGCCTGGAGGTGTAATGACCACCCTTGTCATACTGATATTACCGCCGCAGCCTCTAACTCAATTGATGAAATGCCTTCTGTGTTGAAGAGCAAGCGCTTCCATTCCAAAGATTGATACTGGCAAGTCACTAAACAGTTAACTCGATTTCTGAAATGACCTGCACAGAAGGAGACATTTACATTGCTGTTGTCAGTCTTCCCCTAGAACTTAAACAATAATTAGAGCAATGTAGGGCATCTCTCCAGAGGCAGCTGACTCACAGGATGTGCAAGTAATGACTTAAATCCACATAGTGAAGACTCTTTTGCCTGCTTGCCACAAAGAAGAAAAGCAAGTCCCCGTTAGGACAGCCTCATCTGTATTCTTTGAAGCAAATTTGACTAACAAATAGCTGAGGCCTGTTGTTCATTTGGGTCAAGTAGCCATGGTTATTGGAGATTATTTACATGAGTTATTTCACAAGAGGTAATCCTAGCTATTCATAGCACATGCTAAGTGAATGTAAAGGATGGCATATTAAGAAAGAGGGAGAGATTTTACTAGAAAAACTGTGACTGGAGACCCTGTTTTCTCAAAGCACAGGTCTCTAAGAAGACCAGCTATAAACCAAGTTCAGAGGACAGAAAATCTCAAACACCTAAACCACAGCCATAATCTTTAGAGTGGGTATTCTCACTTACTGAATCACGATCTCTCACAATCTCCTTGGCAAATTTTTATTAATGTGTTTCAAAAGATTTTAGATATCTCCTCTCTCATGAAGACAGTGTATGCTAATCTGAAAAATAAAATAATCTCTAAGGGCTAGGGAAGAGAAAATAGTGGGATTCCAGTCATTTTGCTGTCTCATGCTTTGCTTGCTGCTAAACACAATGAGTGGGCTCTGTAGTACACCTACAGGATCTGTTTCCATACCTAGCTCCCTCCCCTACGTCTACCTCAAGACAATTTCCGTGTCTAAAATCTCTAGTCTGGAGCTCACTTCCTGGAATAAAGTTCCAGTTTTCAGATGACGCTTCCTAAAAGAACCATTTGGTTGTTTTCATTTGTTAAAGCATCAGCGCAAATATATCTTCTGTGCCTGCGACCTCCAAACATTTGGACACTTTGATGAATGAAATGGGCCAAACCTCTGCTCTCAGGGAGGAAAGACAAGGTAGAACATGCGGGTAGAACAGACGGCAGGGATCAGCATCGATCAGGGTGCATGAGTAGGTCTTCCTGAGCATCTCCTCAGCTGGAAAGGAAAGTGATGAGTAAACCATCTCTCTGAAAGGAGAAGTTACCTGGTATAGTGACCTGCCTGCACTCAGGAAGTTTAGTAGGATGTGTTTTCATCCTGTGAGCCTGCCCTGGCACTCAAAGATGTGCACAGCTAGAAGTAATAATGTGTGTAATATGCAGTGGACAGAAGCAGATGGCTTCTTGCAAATACAGTGGCATTGTATGTGGAACAGGATCAGTGGTGTTGTACATGGAGTAGTCAGTAGTATTCTACATGGAGCAGGCAGCTGGTGTTGTACATGGAACAGGCAGCAGTGGTGTTGCACATGGAGCAGGCAGCAGTGGTGTTGCA
>JADRCH010000199.1:909342-952278 GCA_019843965.1 Rhynchomys soricoides
GTTGCACATGGAGCAGGCAGCAGTGGTGTTGCACATGGAGCAGGCAGTAGAGGCTCATAGCATGGTGAAACACGGTTATAAGCAGAGGTGATGTCAGTTCTTGCAGAGAATATTAAAGTAGCCATGCGCTCAACAAGGGAGGTACCACCGAGAAAAACTACTGTCTTGTGCTAAGTACTCTCAAGGACGGTAGCAGTGCAGTAAGGATTTGCCCCTAAAGAACATGAACTAAAAAGCAGGCAGATTTTACTCTTGGTATATTCAAATCTGCTGTTATGTGAGAACCTCATGGTCCCCAATGTATATTTGCAAGTACTGGGATCTTCACATCTGTCCTTACTTGGAAAAAAGGCCTGAGAATGTAATTAAGTTAAAGATCTTAAAACAAAAAGATTCTAAGTTAACAAGATTAACCTTATATCAGGGACAATTACCAATATAAAGGTCAGAAAAGAGCAACAAGAAGGGGCATGATGGATACCATGCCCTGTGAAGACAGAGACTGCAGCGATTCAGCCACAAGCCAAGGATCACCTGAAGACAAAGAAACCAGAAGAATCCAGGGTATGTTCTTCCCTAGTTTTGGAGGGATCAGAGCTCCACTGACACTATGACATCAGACCCAGGTGTGCAGAACATGAGGGAAGAAAAACAGCTCTGCAGGTGCAGGTCGCTCAGTCTGGAGACGTGTTACAGCCCCAGCACACAAGTGAAGTTTTCCCTCGGCTTTGTGGTCACATCTAAGAAACTCATCACAGAAGTCAAAGATTCATTTCCTACCTCAAATCAGCAGTCATCTTAGCCTAGCACCAACCCCTTCATCCTGATCATCTCTAGCACCGCCCCCGTGAACCTGCTCATCTTTAGCACCACCTCCTTCACCCTGATCCTCACTAACACAGCCCCCTTCAGTCGCTTCTGCCTGCTCAGCACACTTACACTAGCATACAGCTTGGCAATACTGTATAATATGGATCTTAAATGGCAGAGGTTTTGATTGTCCTTGTTTCTATGCCTGGGATATTTGTGGGGGACATTGAACATATCATCAAAGCTCATAAATTTCCTCAACCAGATGGTTTATATGGGTTTAAGCCACCGGAACCTACATTAAAGGTGTTTTATTTTGTTAACAAGCCAGCAATCAAACTTCCAGGACTGAAATCAGCACCATGCAAATCATCAGTGTCTGGTGCCCCACACTGACCTGCTGTTCTCAGAAGGTCAGGTTGTCACACTCTCCTGCAATGAACTGGCTTCAGAGAGCCAAAGATGCAGTCTGTAGTCAAAGAGCTTCTTGGAAGCAAAGACTTCTTCCTGAGAAGGAAAATGTTGCCCGTCAACATTGGGTTTTCTGTTGCTATGATTAAATAACCCTGATAAATAGAACTTAAGGGAAAAGGGGTTTATTTTAGCCTAATGTTCCAGAGAGACAGTTCACCATGGAAAAGAAGGCATAGGCATGGGAAGAGGCAGGGGACGCATATCAGCGAGGACCAGGAGGTTGGTTGGTCACATTGCATCCAGACTCGGGAGAGCAGAGAGAAACAGTCATGGTCAGGCCACAGATCCTCAAGGCCCACTCCCAATGGCATACTTCTTTTTGTGATGTTCCACCTGCTAAAGGTTCCCCAGTCTTCCCAAAGAGCTCCTACAACTGGGAATTAAGTGCTCAAGTACAGGATCCTGTGAATGATACTTTGTATGCAAGCCACAGCACCGTCATGGATTTCTTTGTTTCGGTTTTGCTGTTGTTGTTTGGTTTTGTGAGACCTGGTCTTGCCCTGTAGCTCAAACAGGCCTTGAAATCATTATGTAGGTCAAGCTTGCCTCAAAGCCACAATGATCCTCCTGCCTCAGCCTCCTGAGGGCTGAGAACTCAGGTGTGGGCCACTATGCTTGGCTCTAAAGACTTATCTTTAAACAATGAAGCTGCTGATGTTAGTTCATCAAAGAATGGTTGATATCCAAAGATGTCACCGAGAAACAGGTTCACATCCAAAGATATGTCTGCCTGTCTTTCTCCCGGGTCTCAGTGATATGAACTGGGCACACATGGGAACTGACCAGCATTAAATTAAAATGGCATTGTCAAAACCTTGAAAGAGACTTCAGAGACTGTTTATGGCCACTGGCTTACTGGAAAGTCATTTTTGCAAGTTTTAATTCTGTTTTGTCTTCAAAGTCAGTAAAAAGAAAATCTCATGCCAAAAACTACAGCCTACGTTTTCCATAAATGGGTCTTTAATTGATGATATCTTTGGGTGCAGATGCAGATAAGGTCTGTAGGAAGTGTGGTACTGTTTCGAAACGTGTTTGCTTCATTACTCTCTTTGCCACTAGCGTAATATGATGTCAGAGAGAAATAAAACCTAGGGGATCAAAGGAAATCAGAGTAACCCTTGGAAGAATAATGGCTAATGCTTTAAACTGTCAATCAAATCTTCGGCAATCTTTGCTCTTAAGCCTATTGAAAAGAAATGGGCTGGAGAAGGGTTCGATTTTGATTTTTCAGTGTAGTTGTGGAGGATAACCAGGCCAGACAGCCCATAGATCACTGCAAATGTTTCCTTGGAAACTACCAGAAAGAGCAAGTACATGAACATAAGTGGCTGTGAGCAAAATCACATTCGGGGAATACCACCCAACTTCAGCAAGCATCTAGCCAAATGTCCTGCACTCTCCATGTTGACTACAGACCAGCAATCGATACTCATAGAGATGTCTCATAGTAAAAAGAAAATGATTTTATCAAACTCAGAATAAGCTCTGATTTGAAACGTGATTAGGAAATAAACCATGAAGGACTAGGCTGCAATGACCCAGGCAGAAGCAGGAAAGAACTGAAAACGAGAATATAAGACATCAAGAAAAGGTTTCCTATGGTTCGTAAAGATTTCCACATATTGTTCCTATCAAGGGCAGCACAAACTCTTCCCCCTTTTAACTGGTACCATTATACCGATGTGTTTGTTGTGAACTTTAACAATCTAGCGTCTTCTGTAAGAGCAAACCTCAATTGGGAAGAGGCATCCATAAAATAGGTAGGCAAGTCCATGGGGCATTTTCCTGGTTGATAATTTGATGTGAGAGGGCCCAGCTCATTGTGGGCAGTTCCAGCCCTGGGCAGAGAGTCCTGAGTCATATACCAAGGCAAGTTGAAAAGGCTGTGGAGAACAATTCAGTAAAGAATACTCCTCTATGGCCTCTGCTTCTGCTTCTGCCTCCAAGTCCCTGCCTTGAGTTCCTGCCTTGGCTTCTTTCCATGATGGATTTCAATGACTGGGACATATATGCCAACTCAACCCTTTCCTCCCCAAATTGCTTTTGGTTATGGTGTTTATCACAGCAATAGAAAGCAAACTAAGACAACCATTTCCCCCTCTTTTGTCAGATAACTGAAGGGGTCTTTATTTTTCTCGACAAAGAAATATCATTTATGCTCACTGGATTATAAGTAGGCTTGTCCTGAAATACAGCTGCATGCCCATCCTACGGCTGGGTTAGGCATCACTTGAAAAGAGTCATGCTTCCACGTAGGCTTCCCTGAACAAGGATGCCTGCTGTGTGCACACCAAGGATGCCTGCTGTGTGCACACCAAGGATGCATGCTGTGTGCTCACCAATGAGCATGGTCTGTAAAGAAGATGCTATGACAAACCAGTGCTGGGGCATGAATATCTCAGTTTTACATCCCTGAAGCTTGTTTAATTTCCAGAGAGACCAAGCAGCCTATGAAGAGGAGCAAAGAAATCTCTAGTTACTACAGTGTGAAGCAGTAACCACCGTACAGAGGATCTTTCATGCTTCCTTTCATTTGCCCATCACTGAGGGTGGAACATCTCTAGTCTCCTTGGGTTGTGTCCCGAGTCTGACGGTGCATCCTGGAGTGCTTTGTTCCAGCTGAGAGAGGAGCAAGCAGGCAAGTATTCCCTGTGCAACACCGCTGCCATTTGCTCTACGAATTCCTTTCACTTTGTGGGTCTCCGACTGCGTTCAAATGAGTTCTGATCCAACTGATGATTCGAGTGCTTTTAATTACAGAAAGATTTAGGTCCCTACCTCTGAATAATTTAACGTAACTATACCCCTGAGGGCAGTGCTTTCTTAAATAAACAAGACTGTGAACCCAAACTCCCATTTCCAAATATTATACAACACTGTACCTCATAATTTAAATAGTAGCTGCTTCATGCAACCTACATGTATGTTTAGGGTTCCCTCCCAGGTACCTTACATGTGGAGCTGTACAGCGTCTATGAATTAGCTCTCATTGCCATGTTAGTGTTTCAGTGGAGCCCAGCCTGGGCCCCCTCCCCTCTCAGTAGTCTCCTGGTCCTCCTCATGCAGAAACTAACATCAGACCTGATGCATCACTTATATTGAAACCCCTGCAAGGGCTGAGGCTGCCCTTGGTCCATGCTCACAGGGCACAGCATCATCACTCCCTGGCCTCCGTAGACTGCAGCATGACACCAAGCCACAACACTTCACTGCTCAGCTCTTCCCTGCTTCTGCCTGGGTCCTTCCAGCCCCCCCCCCCTTGTGGGCTATCTCCTGATTATATTTCAAATCAGAGATTAAAGTTCACGTCCTTGGCGAAGCCTTCTCTGACGCTTCCTGATGACCTCACATCTCTCATTTTCTTCTCTTGGAAAACCTTATACGTTTCTTCCGTGGGGCTTATCACAACATTTAATCATATATCTGCATAAGGTATTTACTAGATTGTAACCGGGAGATCGGGATCCATTTCTGCTTGTCTACCTGTTGAGAGCCACCGTCCAGCTTTTACAGGCACACAGAGGGTGCACTGTATTATTTTAAATACAAAGAACAGTAAGTGTATAGCTCAATTGCAAAAGCTTATTTTTAATAAGTTCAAGTTTTCTGTGACATATTCCTTATTGGCTTCAAGTTTGTCAGTTTCCTATATGCAGTCACAAAAATCCAGCGAAGCAGAGTAGTCAGTCCAGATTGGGATGGAAGCTTTTCAGAAACCAGAGTCACTGACATTGGCACACTTTTCTTGATTGATTGACTGATTATTTATTTATTTATTTATTTATTCCTCTGGTCTACAAGTAGTTGTTACATAAACTTTACCAATTTAAAAGCTATCACCAGGTAGCTTCTACTTACCAGAATCTTACCTGCTCTGATGTCTTGAACATGAGTGGTGAGAAGTCAGATGAGGTGTTATAAATGGTGAGAAGTCAGATGAGGTGTTATAAGTCAGTGTTGCCCAGACAGAGAGTTAGTAGAAGACATGCACAGTAAAAGTTTCACAGGAGTGAAGAGGCAGAGATGCCCAAGACTGCAATATGTCATCAGAAAGCAGAGTCAGAGAACCAATTGGCAGGGCATGGGGGATACAGACACATGGCTCAAGAACCAGAAGCCAGTATGTCCAAGCATCCCAGCTCACAGATGAAGGAACAAAACTCCCTGTTTGAATCCCTTTATTCTACTTAGACTTCATAGATATGATGCTGCCCACCCATGTTGGTGAGAGTACATGCCCTTCATTCCCTCACAGACACACCCAGTGTGCATTCATGGCATCTCTTAACACAATCAAGTCAATCTATAACATTAGTCATCACAGTGGTAAGATGGCCTTCACTTTACTACATTAAGCATTTAACAGCAACTCTAATACATAATGCTCACTACTTCATTTTCTCAAATATTGCTTAAAAGCTCAAGATGCAAGCAAGCTGGTGTCTGCATAACGGACTCATTCTCTGAGAAGCTGAAGGTGCTGACTTGGGGCTGGGTGTGCAAAGTAGTAAACCCTAAGTTGGGAAGTTAATTTGGGAGACCCCAGAGAAACAACCCCCTGATTGGCCAATGGGCCACATGTTTATGATGTCTGAGAAAGCTGACTACACACACACACACACACACACACACATTTCCTTTTCTTTCATTTGAGTCTGGAAGTTCCTTTGCCAGAACCTTGCTTTTCACTGGTGACTTATGCCTAGGATACTTTCAGTCTCAAGAGAAGGACAAAATCTAGAACTTCTCAGCCTCTCCTCAGGCTTTCGTGGATCTTTAGGATGACCCCAATGAGATATCCATAGATCTGGTAATTCTTTTGTCTCAAGTCTTTCAAATGGCTTCACATCTTTACACCCTGTAGCCGTGACAGGTACAGTCAATTCCTGAGATAGCTTCAAGATGTCCTAACACAGAGTGCTTGCATTCTCTTTAATGATGCTAATATCTTTTGACAACACAGCTTCATTGTGTCAACTCTTTCTTTTCCTTTTGCTGAAAATATTTTTTTCACAAATATATATCCTCATTGTTGTTCCCCTCCCTCTAGTCCTTCCAGTCCCTCCACACCTCCCCTTCCATCCAGACACACTCCATCTCACTAGAATAAAAAAAGGACTTCTAAGGAGTTATAAGAAAAGGGGGTAAAACAAATGCTAATGCATTGAGATCGGAGAAAACAAACAAATAGAAGGAAAAGAAGCCAAGAAAAAGGACAAGAGAGAGATGCAGACACAGAAGCCCTCTGGATTCAAATTCTTTGGAATCCCGTAAAATACTAAAATTGATTGGATGCCATACTGTGTTCATAAGGACCTGTAGGAGAAAGAGAGAGACAGAGAGAGACAGAGAGAGAGAGAGAGAGATCTACATAAATAAAATGAAATTTAGAGGAAGTCCCTGCCACAACATTATGATACTAGAAACCTCAACTGATGCATCCTAATGGATGCCTGCTGGGGGGTGGGGGTGGGCTGGGTTAACAGGATCAGTGTGAAGAGGTTGGAGGAAAAATCTTCTTGCTCTCCTGCAGATGGGAAGAGGGAGGAATAGGAAGCAGAATCAGGTGCTCTGCTACAGACAAGAGGGTGAGACTGGGGGATTGAATTTAGAGGACACAAGGGAGAGGTGAAGAAGCAGTTAGCTGAACTTTTTCCCTGAGCATCTGGCGCTGAGAGCAGGGAGCAGAGAAGAGAAGTGAAGATCTGCAGTTGGCCGACCTGCTTCCCCGGCTGGAGAAAGCTTGCCGCAACTCTTACACCACTCTTCTCTGGCAGGCAGAATGGTTTTCCAATCATCTTTTTATTCTACTCTTTTCTCTGGTTCTTCTGTAAACCAGACTAAAAGCAGCCAGTAGTAACCATTCCATAGTCTGAATAGTGCTGCTTTGGACTTTCTTCAGCCAAATTAATTGTTCTCTGGTGTCTAATCTTGGCCTCCCACAAAGTTTCAGGACAAGCATAAAATGTAGATGACCTGTCTGTAAGAGTGTAACAGGAATGACCTCTGGTTTGATTCCTAATAGAGGCCATGTTCTTACATGAAAATTCATGAACACAGGCTTGGAGTCCATACTCCTGTCAGCATTCTGACCCACGGTCTCACTAGCATCACCCATTAAGCTCTGCTTGCAGCATTGTAGGGCTTCTCCAGCTCCTATCTTCAAACTCTTCTGAATGACTCCCATAAACCATTATGAAATGTCTGAGAGCTACATGGCCAGATTTAGTCACAGTGATAACCCTGCTTGCCGGGTACCAACTTCCTGTCTTCATTGTATCATTGTTGTGAGAGAATCCTGACTTGGCTTAAAGGAGGAAGGATTTACTGTGTTTCCTAGTGTTAGAGAGACGGGTCTATGGTTGCTTGTCCTTGTGTGTTCGGGGATGACGTAATATTGATGGAGTCTGTAATGGAACTTTTCTTCACTTATTGAGAGACTGGAAATAAAGAAGGGGCTGGGATTCTATGTCCTCGTCTCAACAATCTTTCCCATGGTGATATTTTTCCTCCCACTGTTTCTAGAGTCTCGCCCCCATCCAGCCAAATAGTGCTGGCTCCTGCGAACCAAACTTTAGTGGAGACAAATCAGATACAAACAACAATATATTTACTTAGAGATGTTGTAAAGATGAGCGAAGATGACATAAATAGAAGACAAGTTGGTAATAGGTAGACCAATAAGTCAATGGCAGATAGACAGTAGGTGGATGATAGATATTAATCTTCAATTTTGGAGGATCTAGAATCACCAATGACTCCAGCTTCCCTGAGCATCTGTGAGGGAACTGGTCAATAGGCTGATTGAGGGGGAAGACTCACCCTAAGTGAGGGCAGCACCCGTCTACAATTGCAACATGAACTGCATTAAAATGAGTCAAGAGTTATTCATAATAACTCTTTCTTTCCTGGCTGCAGATGTAAAGTGACTGGCTGCCTCAGTTTTCTACAGCTACATCCTTTGCCATGTTCGACTATATCTCCTAAACCATAAGCCAAAATAACCCATCCTCCAGTTTGTTTGAGTTGAATATTTGGTGTCCTGATTAGTTTTTCTCACCTTGACAACAAATAGAGGTCACCTGGGAAGAAGAACCTCAATTAAGAAAGTTTTTCCATCAGGTTGGACTTATAGGCAAGTCTGTGGTTCATTTTCTTGATTGATTGATGTAAGAGAACCCAGCCCACTGTGGGTGGTTCCACCCCTAGATAGGAGTTCTTGGGTGGTATATGAAAACTGGGTAAACAAGACAGTAAATAGTATCCCTCTATGGCCTCTGCTTCAATTCCTATCCCCAAGCTCTTAATTTACATATGGCTTCCCTTAGAGATGGATTATAACCTGCAAGCTGAAATAAACACTTCCTCCCCAAACTGGCTTCAGTCTGTGTTTTAGCATAGTAACAGTGGATAAGAATATTTGGTCACAGCAACCAGAAAAAATAACTAATACAGGATACATGGATGGATAGGTAAATAGATAGATTCTTGATAGATGTAGATTGACTGACCGGTTGATTGATTTGTTGTTCATCATAACGTTCTATGTGCCAGAGAGGATGGTGGATTATGTTCCATTTAATGCATTATTATGTGGACTGTAACTTAAGCCACTTTCATATGTGGCACAGAGATGCGTGTAGATTTTCACTATGGACCTCCCCAGTGAATACATAGCATGGATGCCAGTGCAAATATTGTAGAATAGGCAATTCCATGCAAAAGAAATAGAGAATATCTTGCTGTGGAAAAGCAGATCCCTGGAGGATGAGAAGAGATACCCAGGCAATGGCTCCCTATGAAGAAGGGATAATAATGAATTCAGAAACAGACGATGCAAGCTCCTGACATGCTCAAAGAACAAAGGAGAACAGGTCAGACTTTGCAGAGCACTTCAGCTTCAATCTGTTTTATAGCTTCAGGTCATTTGGAATAAATCATTAGAAACAAAAGGGAAAGGCAGAATTTGCTGCCAAGTGGCTCTTAGAGATCACTGTGAGTGATCAAACTGATCTTTGCTCTTGTGTCAAGGAAGCAGAGCAGAGTCTGTGAGCTTGTGCTGATGATTGCATAGTGCTTCTGAGAAATATTCTGAGGCTAGCCTTTCTTTACTTTTCCCACTCTGTTTTGCATGCAACCCTTCCTAATTATGTGTCTCACTGTGCTGGGCTCTAAGAAGACAGGATACTTTTCCTGAGAATGAAGAATGGGGTACTGGCCCAGCCGCCAGCAGACAAGCAGTCATCCTTGCTGGAAGGATGCATTGTTGAGTTGGCCATGCCTGAGGCTGGAATGGGGAAATAAAAAACATGGTGGAAATAAAACCCTAGTTTACAGGAAAGAAGTTGTAAATCAAGGCCCAATTATGATAAAACCCTCCACAAAGTACTGTTTGATGTGATGATGCCTGTCACAGGCAGATGGCTTTAATTACAGATAACATGCTATTTGATGTTCTGTCTCAATCCTCATGTGTGTGTCCCATCACATGATAAGGAGCCATAAGATAGGGAGACTCTCCTAGGCTATTGTCCTAGTTAGGGTTTTACTGCTGTGAGCAGACACCATGACCAAGGCAACTCCTATAAGGACAACATTTAATTGGGGCTGGCTTACAGGTTCAGAAGTTCAGTCCGTTATCATCAGGGCAGGAACATGGCAGCATCCAGGCAAGCATGGTGCAGGAGGAGCTGAGAGTTCTACATCTTCATCTGAAGGCTGCTTGCAGAATACTGGCTTCCAGGCAGCTAGGATGAGGGTCTTAAAGTCCACACCCACAGTGACACACCTACTCCAAGGCCACACCTCCAAATAGCGCCACTCCCGGGGCCAAACATATTCAAACCATGACAACTATCCAGACAGGCATGTATTAATACATGGCTAATAAAACGTAGGATATGTCAAAATCTGATCTGATCTGACTAAGAGAAATGTGTGATATTCCTGGCTTTGAAGGGAGAGTCAAGAAAAGTACCGTAGCTCGCACTTGAGATACAGACAGCCTTAGAAGCAGGAAAGGCAAAGACTCCATTGTACCCTGTAGATCCTGCAAAAGAGAATGCAGCTGGAAGAACTCTTTGGTGTTAGTTCAGAGAGATGTGCACAAAACTCTGACCTCCAGAGTTGTAGAAGAATAAATCAGTGTGACTTTAAACCACCAGTTTGTGGTAAATCGCTCTGATAATGCTGGAAAAGAAAAGAAGAAAAGAAAACAACATTCAAGCAAAACAAGTCACCCAGTGAGGAGAGGCCAGAGTGGTACCAGCCCTGACTGCACCCTCAGAGCAATGAGCTGATCTGCAGAGCATCAGGAAGACAAAGTCCAATCAGCAGTGATAGCTTGAGTTCATGCTCTCTGTTCACTGTGTGAATCAGGGGACAGAATATCTGCAAGTTAGCAGCAGAGGTCTGTTGTCTGTCCCCTGGACTACTCGAAGCCTACCAGCCTACCCTACCTGCCCTTAGGGGTTGGAGGTGGCTTGGAGTCAAAGACACAGACTCCGGGAGCAGGTGAGAAACTGCAGCAAGCTCATCTGAGCGCTGCTATAAGCTCCTTTAGTACCCTCCACCCACACTCCATTGGTCCCAAGAAAGCAGCATCTCTTCTAAACAGCAGTTCCTGATTGGCAATTGGCTAGCACTATCTGTGCCAGCAATCCTTGGTCTCTCAGGCAGTCCTCAATTAGGTCCTCTTGAAGGAGATGCTTTTGTGGCTGTGTGGCCCCTTACATATATGTAAAGGTGGCCCTGCCATTCCTACTACAGAGGTCAATGTGTTGAACTCTCATATGGAATGCTGAAAAGTGGATTGTTGGATGAGGCTTGTGGAGGGTAAGAGACAGGGTATGAGCAAGGGAACTGTGATCCACAAGAGCATCCATCACCGTTAGGCTAAGGAGCCATTGACACAACATGACTCATCCTGGTGACATCAACCTGTTTTCCCCACTGGTTTAAGTGACAGCAGATTGCTGTAGAGTCTGTCACTTTGTTGTCCTTGGAATCCCAGACACATGCAGGACACCTGGTGTGGTCTTGTATCCCCTGTTCACAAGAAGAGCAGATAGATACCTTCAGCATCTCTGCCCCAATTGCTTGTCATTTCTCCATCTTCATCCTCCTCTACTTGGAAACAAGAGAATAAACTCGCAAAGAACTCATGAACTCCAGTGTGAAGTACATACATCCACACTCGAGGTTGAAGAGATTTGTCCTTCAAAAAGCATGACATGACCAAGCGTAGTCATCTCCTTCATGACCTCTCACTTAGACTTTGGATCAAAACAAACTGCAAGCCCTGATATGCTCGGAGACAATAAGATAACCGATGGCCTGAATTTCCCATCCACCACAAACAATGCTCAGGGACAACAAAGACTGGAATCCATATCTGTATTCTAGCAGGGAGAAAGCCTGTCTCTGTTTAGCCAATAATTGCCACAACCAAGTTTGACAGTTGGAAGACAAGGTCTTTCCTACAGTGAGAGATAAATACTGGCACAATTGTGACTCAAGTCACTGAGCCCACACATGCAGCCAGCTGGCAGGAGTCCTCCATCTGTGAGACAACTACATCTCAATGAGAAGCAAAGAAACTTGAATTCCTCCACTCAGTAAGTAAATCCAGTCTCTCTCTGTGTCTCTCTATGTCTCTGACTCTCTGTCTATCTCTGTCTCTGTCTCTGTCTCTGTCTCTCTCTCTCTCTCTCTTTCTGTCTGTCTTTCTCTCATTAAAGTTTAATCTAGAGCTTTATGCAATTCAAACTATCACTGAGATATATCCCCAGCCTTGATTTCCACTCCTTTTGTTTACTGAGACTGGGTCGTTCTAAATTGCCTAGGTTAGCTTTAAACTCATTCTGCATCCCCAGCAAACTTATAGTTGTCCTACTTCAGCCTACTTCAGCCTGCAAGGATTGCAGGACTGTGCTAGCACATCCAGCTAGTCTTTGCCTAAAAATAAAAGGTAATTTCTAATGACAAAAAAAAAAAACACTTCTTAAGACATCTCTTAACTAATTTTGCTTCTTTCAAGAACTCTGTTCAGATCCATAGTCTGTTTTTAATTGTGTCAGTTATTTTCTTACTCTTTTATTTTAGTTCTTTATATATTTGTGGATATTAATACTCTGTCAAATGTATAGATGGCAAGGATTCTCTCCTATTCTGTGGACTTCCCCTTCTCTCAACTGAATCTCTCTTTTTCTGCTTAGAAGCTTTTCTGTTTTATGAGGTCCCATCTGTCAACCATTGTCTTTAATTCCTGAGTAAGAAGCATCCTTTTCTACACTTATTTATAGCTTGTAGAGCACCGTTTATGTTTTCTCCTAGCAATTTCAAGGTTTTGGGTTTCATGATGAGTTTTCTTTTTATCTTTTTTAGAGTTGATATTTGAACAAGATAATGGGCATATCTAATCGTCTACATGTGACCATTTGGTTTCCCCAATGCCCTCAACTGGATATGGTCTTTCCTCTAGGACATGACTTGCATTTTTATCATATAAGAGATGGCTGTAGTTTCATGTACTGGTATTCAGGTCTTCTATTTTGTTTTGTGGTCTACGTATCTGTTTTTGTGTCATACTGTTTCTATTACTATAACTTTGTAATATGTCTTGAAACATGGAATGGTAATCCCTGCAGTATTTTTTTTTTTGCTGAGGATTGCTTTTGGCTATTATGGTTCTTCTGTGGTTCCATATAAATTTGAGGATGCTTTTTTTCTATTTTTGTGAAGAACGTTTAGGGATTTTTACTGTAATTGCATTAAAAATATAAATAGCTTTTGATAGAATGGTCATTTTCACAATACTAATTCTACAAAACTGTGGGCATGGAATGTCTTCCTCAATCTCTTTCTTCAGAGATTTTAAGTTTTGATTATATGATCTTTTTGCTTCCTTAGTTGGATTTATCCCTAGATTTTTTTTTTCAAAAAGCTATTTTCAGTGGGAATGTTCACGTAGTCTCTTCTTCAGTGTGTTTCATAATGGTATATAGAAAACCTGTTAGTTTTTGTAAGTTGATTTTCCACTGTACCACTTTACTGAAACTTTTGATCATTGATAGGACTTTTCAACCTCTTCAGCCATTAGGAAATTGAAAATTAAAACTACTCTGGAGTGTCATCTTACATCACTCATAATTGCTAAGATTAAGAAAATAACTAACAAAAATGACTGGCTGGGATGTGTAGAAAGAGGAAAACTTAAAAATCTGGTGTGGCCACTCCGAAAATCACAGAGAGAATTCTCAAAAGCTAAAGGTAAATCTACAATATGACTGTGTCACCACTTGGCGTATGCCTAAGAGGGTCCACATTCTATCCCATAGCTACTTCCTTAGCCATGTTCATGGCTATTGTATTCATAATATCTAGGAAATGGGAACAACCTGAATGTCCTTTGGCTGATTCATGAATGATAAAAATGTGACAAATACACATAACATAATATTATTCAATATTATAAAGTAACATAAAATCATGAAATCTGTGGGTAAATGAATGGAACTAGAATATAGCATGCTGCGTGAGGTAATCTAGGCCTAGAACGATGGGTGCCTCGTGTTCTGTCTTAGTTGTGGTTCCTAGTTCTAAACCTTCAGGTATGAGTACATAACACTAAGTATCCACAGAAATCAGGAAAGCATAAAGGGCCCATGGGGAGGGGGAGTTCTCAAAAGTAGAGCAGCTAGATTCAGATGATATGAAGGGGAGATAGGAAGAATAAGTGTGGGCTTTCACTGGGCTGAGGCAGGGGAGTCAATGCAAAGGAAGAGGATGGAATGAATAACACTAAAGACATTTGAAAAAGTCATTGGGAATCATATTATTTTACGTCCATCTAAAATTACATGCCACATGTATGCATGAGTATACATAGATATATAGTTTAAATGAAATTATGCTAGTTGACATGATAACATCTCCTCTGAGATGTATAGACTTTCAACAAATCCCTAGTACCAGGCTTGAGAAGTCTCCTCTCAAGTTGTTGGGTAGGGGAGTCCAAGAGACTCCCAAAACAATATAAGTCACCTCCATCGCCCTTTCTTGCCTCTCATAATTTGAAGGTAAGACCTTATTGCTAAAGACACCGCATACTTCAATCACAGGGCTCAAAGGAATCCACTCAGAACTGACCTGGAAACATTCTCTCTGAGGACTGGATCTGACAGAATTTGAAGTTGCTATGTAATTGAGAAAGGAGAAGAACTTTCAGCAGTCCTACCCAGCTGTAAACCGCAATGATGGGACCAGCAAGACATCCACAGTGGTGAGATAGTGGCGCCATTACCTCAGGAGTAACCAACAGCTATCCAACTGGACGTAAGTCCTGCAAAATACAGCAGAATCTATGCCTGATAGTGTAAGCCAAGCCAACTACCCATGACTGAAGAGGTCATAGACCTAAGAGGAGAACATAAAACAGCCGTTTCCGTAATCTCTATAACTTCTCTTTTCTAGATCCCCCTATGTCTCTATAAGCACAGATGAGTTTAGCTCTCTTCCCTCATCAAAAATTCAAATTGACAAAGAAGCTTCTGTTTGAATCAGACAGATACTATTCTAGATACGCTCAACTTGTCAGAATCCAGAGAACAAGTGAGTGTGGAAGACCAAATCCAATTGACCTGTCTGCAGTGCAGCTCCTCCACATAGGACTCAGAATCATTGAAAAGGGGGCTGAAGATCCAGAGGCCCAGGACATCTGCTGTTTGATAGTGCTGCCTGGACACGACAGGGAAAATGCTCCCACGAACACTCAACAATATGGTTGTTTGAACAAGACCAGCATAATGACAATGCCAGTTTAAATGGCAGTGCAGAAGAAATTCCAGATGTTCCCACCCCTACATAAAGAACTACAGGTAGTCAGTGGCTACTGAGAAATGGAGTCAGTGTCCCTCAGGGCCTAGCCCTGGTATAGGTTGTCCGATCCCAAGTGGTCATCCCTGGACACATGTACACATAAGCAAAGCAAAATGAACTCAGTGGATCTTTTATAACACATACATATACACATGTAACCATCATAATTAGAGATCATGAATTCCTGATGAGGTAAGGGAGGAGTTGGAGGAAAGAGCGGACGTGGAAGAGTAGAAGGTCTTCACATACGGAATTTCAAAAAATTAGCTTTCTTTTCTCACTTAGTTCTTCTCTCAAATATTATACCCCAGCCACAGTTTCCCCTTTCTCTCTCCCATCTAATCTCTCCACACCTTCCCTTACCTATGGATCCACACTCTTCCACCTCCCCTCAGAAAAGAGCAGGCCTTCCAGGGACAGCAACCAAATGTGACATAACAAGCTGCAGTAAGACCAGGCAACCCAGTAGGCAGAAAAGAGTCACGCAAGTAGGCAAGAGACTCAGGGGTAGCAAGTGCTTAAAGTCTAAATGTTGTTAATTTCATCTTGAAAAAAATGTATTTGAAAATACATTTTAAAATTAACTAAAACACATTTGAAATGCTGTTTTTCTTTTAAGAGACAAAAAGCACATTACCCATAACAGGTAATAATAAAATAGGCAATAATATTGGGCACTTTTATGCACTTACATGGCAAGAAAATGGGAAACTTCAAGTCTCAGGAGGTTGGATGAAGACTGTGTTTCGGTCAGCTCCCATGCGGCACACTTACTGATGGATCTGGCATTATATACCAATGCTGAATCTTTTTGTCTCAATCTGACTACATCCAGCTCACAATCTCCTGTGAACCTCTTCCAGGACCCATCTCAGGCCCCTGCATGCATCGATATTTGTTAAATGAACCAATGAATTTTAAATGTGATTTACAAAATTCTCATTCCCACAAAAGTCCCAAGGATTGAGTTTATACACTTTGAATTCTTCAGGCACATGTTAATGAGTAAACGATCAAGGCCAGCCCTGAAGTAACACAGATGCAAAAGGGAAGCGCCACTGGCTAGGGCAATTTATGAAAACTACGTGCGCTCTTAAAACAGAATGTGGAGGCAAATGCCCAGAGGTACCCACTCACACTTGTGGCAGAAATTAATATGAATGGACTTAATAGTTTTTGGTGGACCCGAGAGCCACATCAGAGGCTGCCAAGAGGAAGAAGACATGGCCTCAACATTGTCCTGTCAGAACTTGGGTGCTTAATGATCTCTGAAGAAAATAGAACAGCATTGCCCTGATTAATGGAACAAAGAAAGCACGAGCCCGTCCCCCCTCTCTCTCTTCATATGATTTTTAAATATTCTACATTAAGCATTTTAAATTTTCTAGATTCATCTTGCAGACTTCTAACTACTAGGAAGGAAGCTACCCATTCTTGAGAAATCTATCTTAAGAAGTTGCTGAGTATGGGGACCCCAATGGAGGAAATAGAGAAAGGACTGAAGGAGCTGAAGAGGTTTGCAACCCATAGGAAGAACAACCATATCAACCAACCAGACCCCCAGAGCTCCCAGGGACTAAGCCACCAACAAAGGAGTACACATGGATGGACCCATGGCTCCAGCTGCATATGTAGCAGAGGATAGCCTTGTCTGGCATCAATGGGAGGAGAGGCCCTTGGTCCTGTGAAAGCTCAATGCCATAGCATAGGGAATGCTACAGCGGTGGGGCAGGAGTGGGTTTGTGGGTCGGGCAGCACCCTCCTAGAAGCAGGGGCAGGGGGTGGGATATGGGGTTCGAGGATGGGAAACCAGGAAGGGGAATAACATTTGAAATGTAAATAAAAAAAATAACCAATAAAAAATTAAAAAAGAAAAACAAAGAAAGAAAGAGAGAAAGAAAAAAAAAACAAAGAAGTTGCAAATAAAACTAAATTTTGTGACTTTGAAGAATCATGAGGCTGTGGCTCAGTTGGAAGAGCACTTGCCTGACATGCATGAAATCCTGAGTTCTAACCCCAGAACTTCATAAACTGAACGTAGTGGTGCACAGCTCCAACCCCAGCATTTGGGCAGGATAGGTGGGGCAGGAGGCTTGAGCTTCAGATGTTCAAGGTCAAACTCAGTTACACAGTTAGTACAAGGCCAGTTTGAGTTGCGTGAGATTCAGTCTCAAGAAAGAAGTAGAAATAGGTGAACTGAACTGTGCTAGAAGGATGAGGATGGAAAGGATGGAGGGGGAGAGGAAGAAGGGGACAGGAGGGAGAGGGATGGGGGAGAGTGGAAGAAGCTCCTGAGAAGAGCAAGTAACAGATTGGTCGGCCATGACCTTGGCCCAGAGTTCTGCAGTAATGGCCCATACCCATGGTCACATGATCTGGCAAATATTGCCATTTGGATCAGAGAATCTTCAATGTCCAAGCGATGTAGGATGGTGAAAACTGATGTAGCAATTAGACCACCCAGGTCATAAGACTGCTACACCACCATGTGCAAGCCAAAGCACTCACCCGCCATTACTCTCTGGAGCACAATCTTAAGACTAGCCTGGCCTGCTTTTGAGAGTCAGAATAGAAACTCTATCACATTCATGGAAGTTCTCAGTGATGTGGAAGGTCCAGCCTTCTGCTACCCTAAAGGACAAAGAACATTTGCTCATGTCCTTCTTAGTCAAATTGGAAGCTTTGTGATGGCTGATTGGTTATCTCATGATGTGTGTAGATTTACATCGGTCTGTCATCTGCCATATTTCCCTTTTTAAAATTGGTTATTTTATTTATTTACATTCAAATGCTATCCCCCTTCCCAGTTTCCCCTCCACAAACTCCCTATCCCCTCCCCATTCCTCTATGAGGGTGCTCCCCCACCTGCCCACTCACTCCTGCCTCAGTGCCCTAGCATTCCCCTACCCTGGGTCATCGAGCCTCCACAGGACCAAGGGTCTTCCCTCCCAGTGATGCCAGATAAGGCCATCCTCTGCTACATATGCAGCTGGTGCCATGGGTTCCTCCTTGTGTACTCTTTGGTTGGTGGTTTAGTTCCTAGGAGCTCTGGGGATATGGTTGGTTGATATTGTTCTTCCTATGGGGTTGCAAACCTCTTCAGCTCCTTCAGTCCTTCACCTAACTTCTCCATTGGGGTCTCCATGCTCAGTCCAATAGTTGGCTGCAAGCATCCGCATCTGTATTGGTCAGGCTCTGGCAGAGCCTCTCAGGGTACAGCTGTACCAGGCTCCTGTCAGCAAGCTCTTCTTGGCATCATCTGCCATATTACTTGTTGCCTTCTACCCATTTTTGTTTGAGTCCTTGGTCTTCTCCTCCCTGTCTGTCCATGTTGCTTGAGTTAATTCCGTCTGTCACAGACCAAGAATAAGCTTCTAGTTGGCACTTGTCTGTAACTGTGCCTATGCTGTTGTGTACCTATGTTGTCTGGCTCTAAATTCTTTTTCATGTCATTGCCAGCCTGTACTATTATTGTTGTTTTGGGGATTTCATTTTTCAAAGCAAAATATAATGAGCCTATAAATTCTTCTGCTGAATGAAACCAGAAAGTTTTTAAAGGGCCTGAGTTGTACGTGTTCGAAAACCCACGTACAAATCTATGGAACTTAAGTTATACCTTTTGTTGTGTATTTGATGTGTCTTGGTTTTATTGTTAAAGTTGCAGGGGGCATTTTTAAGGAACTTAGTTAAATATGAATGACATGGTTATCTAAACATGGCGACTGCTGACTAGATGATTCTAAATAAATATACATTTGAAAATTTTATGCAATTTATGCAAATTGGCTCACACACAGGGCAATAAGATTGAGATTGTCCCATCACTACACAATGCTCTGGACAGTCCCAGGCTGGTGCATCCGGTCACACCATGTCTGCTTTAGACAGCACCTAGCCCAGCCCTCTCAGAACTGCTACATGTATGCTGAGTAAATTTGCTACTCTTGCCTTTTTTAGTTTCTGAGAAATGAGGTGCTTAGCATAGTAACATCATAATGAAGTTATGTGCTTTAAATTACTTGTATTTAAGTGAGCTAATACTTAAATTCAAGCCTGGACTCAATAGACATTAGCTATATTACAGTTGCCTTTAACATATTATTATGTCATATTAATTATAAACGTATTAACAGCTTTACTGGTGTTTGCTATCTCAGCTTAATTCATATCTATCAGTAATTACAACGACTTTTTCTGAAACTATCTTCAAATAGCATGCTATCTGCGAATAAAGCTATGTCTTCTGTAATTAACTGTGTCATGAACCAGTGAACACGTAAGTCCACCTGAATGAATTACAACCAACCAATATAACCTAGTATTCAGTGGTGTAATAAGTGTAAAAGCTACTGTATAACATAATAGGAATTGTACAGTGTATATCTCTTATGCTAGGCATTTTTCTAAGATGCTATTTAATCTTCACTACCCCCAAAATATGTGTAAGGAAGCCACTTTCATTTACATTTGAAATAACTAGAAAATAACACATGGACAGTAAATCATCTACGATCCAAGTTGGGTATTATAGTGATATCAAAACACAATGACAGAAGCTAGCCAATACTCCCTCTGTGAGTAGTTATGGAGACAAAGCATGGAACTCGGGCAGGAGTGTCTGTAATGTCACAATGTTAAAAACGTCACACTTAATTCACAGAAAAGACAGTGGCAGACCTGCCTTTCCAGCTAGTGACTGGAGAAAGCAGCAGAAGCCAAGGACACAGGGTAACCACATAAGCCCGTGCTTACTGGCTTAGGAGGAAAGGGTAGCCATCGTTGGTCATGGTAACGAGGACAGACTGAGGAAAAGGGTGACTGCAGTCCCTCGGGTGAGAGCGTCAGAAATGAGCATGGAAACCAGGGCAAGTGTAAGGACTTAATGAAATGGAATAAATGAAACAGAGGAAGGAAAATGAATTTGGGGGGTTTGGGGGGGGAATGACTCCTAACAAACACATTTTGAGTTTCTTTACTTTAAGAAAAATAATTACACACACACTAACACACATACACTACTGGATCCATTTATCTTTGCTCACATCTACATGTGTTTAAGGATAACCACCTGACAGTGGATAACCTATCAGGGGTCATCCCTGGAGAAAATTGATTCCCATCTTTTGCAGCTATTGACTGCCTGTCGCTCTTCATTTTGAAGTGTGGCCTTGTGAAATTTCCCTCATGATGATAGACTGTCAACTGCAGTTGTCATTATACCAGTCTTGCTTAGGCAGTCATATTACTGAGATTTCATGGGCATGATTTCCCTGACATGGAAGGTGCTGGCAGCAGGTATGCTAACCCTCTGATTCTCACAATCATCTTACCCCCCTCTTCTGTGATGTTCCTGAGAGTTAGGCATAGCGGTTGCATAGTAGGTGTACCAGTTGAGTGTAAGTGACCCATGGCTCACTTTCTCTCTTCATTTGATGGGCTGTGGTTCCTTACAATGACCTCCATCTGCTGCAAAAAAGAAGCTTCTTTGATGAGGGGTGAGAGCTACACTTGTTTGTGGGTATGTGCATAAGTAGAGTGAAGGTTGAAATTACACTGGTTTGGGAGTTATCTTAAAAATAAACTGCTGGGGCTGGAGAGATGGCTCAGTGGTTAAGAGCACTGACTGCTCTTCCAGAGGTCCTGAGTTCAATTCCCAGCAACCACATGGTGGCTCACAACCATCTGTAATGGCATCTGATGCCCTCTTCTGGTGAGTCTGAAGACAGCGACAGTATACTCATATACATTAAAAAATAAATAAACAAATAAATAAAAATTAAAATAAACTGCTTGTGTCTATTAGCCATATTAGGGCACATTGGCCTTAATCATTACAAAAAGACACCCATGATCACGACCTTATGCGTGAATTTATTAACCCTTCTTCTGTCACCTCAGTAAAATACCTGAAATTGGCTAGTTATAAAGAAAAACAGTTTGGCTTATAGCTTTAGAGGCTGAAAGTAAAAACAGCATTAGGTTGGCTTGGACAAGAACTCACTGGTAGAATTCCCTTAGGGTGATAGACCAATGAAAACAGGAGCTGGTCAGAGGGAAGGGCCGTAGGGTGAGTCAGGGAGACAGGAGAAGAAAGAAGGCAGTCATAGTCTCCCATTAGGTGCTGCTTTTTAAAGGTCCTTGGTCTCTAATGTCGCCCTAGGGATCAAACGCCAACCTATGAACTGCAGAGGGATATGCTCAAACCATGTACAAACTTAGCAGTTAATGTTGATTTTCAAAGAAGGAAAATAACAACTTAAGGTCGCAGTGATATTACAATTCAGATTTTTTAGAGGGCTCGTTCCTCAGCTCACTATTCCACTTCTGTACTCAAGAGTTATTTTTGTTGTTGTCGCTGCTGCCGTCTCTATTTCTAGTCTAAACCTAACTTTAAATGAATAGCCTTTTCTCCATCTCTCTTACTGACAGCTACCAGCTATTCACTCAACTTCTACTATGTTTTTCCTCTGAATCACTAATAAAATTTACCTCATACTCCAAGCCTCAGGCGAGGTGAAACCATATTTGAACAACTGATAGAATGCTCACGAGTTTCCCAAGTGCATGTGTCAGTTTTCCTTTCTGCCAGCAGCTCCTGAGCTCGCTTTCTCCGCACCTCCTCACTCACAGTTTATCATCTTCCTTTCCTTCGTGATGGAGACCCTTCTGGGCCATGCAAAGACACTGCGAGATGCGGTCTTGAAGTAGCTAACAATGCTGAGTTTTTCCAGGCCCTACTGAGCATTTGAATATCTTCTTTGCAGAAATGTGTGTTCATTTTGCCCATTTTATAAATCGGTTGCTTGTGTTTTATTACTGAATATTGAAATAGTTCTCTATGTATCCTAGACACAGTACAGGGTTTTTCCCTATCTTTTCTTTGAACTGTTTTCTAGTCTTAGATACTTTATTTTGGACAATGACTCACTTAACGTTAACACTCCCACGAGGAGGAAACAGGTGCCAGCTTCATTCTTTTGTACACAAATATTCAGTTGTAACAGCACCGTTTATGTAAAAGACGATCTAAGGATCCTAGTACCTTCCTAAAACTCAGTCATGAACATGAACACGAAATCTTAATTGCAGGCTCTCTATTCTATTGTTCTGTGTGTCACTGTAACAAATTCTTGCTTATGTGATAACAGCCTCAGACACAGCAACTGTAATAAATATAGCACTCAAGAAATGGGAGAGTCTGACTTGTTTGCATAGTTCAGGATTATTTGGACATTCAAAGTTCCCTGGATTTTTTTATGAGTGTTTGGTGTGACTTCAAAGTTTTCCAAAGAAGCAACTTAGACTTCAGATAAGATTTATGTAGCATTCATATATCAATTTGACTTTTCAAAGAGGAAATTAAAATTCTCAGTAAACGTTAAAAAAAAAAAAAATTCCCATACAAACTCATGAACATAGAGACACAAATAAAAACCACAGCAAATTACCACCGTATCCACCAAGCTCAAGTAAAGTTAAAAAGACAAGATGCCATGTTTAGATGAGGAGACTTGGAGCAGCTAAACCCCATGGAAAGCAGAGGGAACAGAAACCCGTGTTAGCATTAGACAGCTCAGGAACGCTGAGCACTCATGCAATGCTTTCCATCATTCAATAACTTCACTTCTGTGAAATGTATCCGTGTCCCCAGGAGATGTATGCAAACAACGAGTAAGGGAGCAGCAGACCCCAAGCAGAAAATTACTCAAACTTCACAGTTGATATAACCAAATTAAAAATTGATACCGCTGAGTTTCCAAACAGCAAAAGAATGAGGACAAATCCCACAGCACTGTAGGTGGGATTGAAGCACCTACCATGAGAACGTGTAGTAGACACAGAAGGGCTGTGCCATAAGAGTCCACTTATGGGAATCCCAAAGGCACACACAATACAACCAACCTATAGCACCAGAAGTCAGTGTAGTACAGATTGATCATCCCCCTTCAAAGTCCTGAAATGTTCTGAGTGTTGACATAATGCCATGATAGTACTGTCCAGTGGCTCAATACACACAAACCTTCCCAGAGACAAAGAATTACTTAATATATTGCATAAACCTCTCTTTAGGCTGTGTGATTAAATTTGTGTGTGTCTGCATGAGACATACATAAATCTAGGTTTAGATTTGAGCTTCATCCCCAAGTCATCTCATATTGTATGTGCAGATATTCCAACATGTACAAAATAATCCAACACACCTCTGCTGCCAAGCACTTTGGATGATACTGAATCTGTGGCTGATGCGGAGGAATACCAGGAAGTCCACATGGCTGTCATGAGGGTGGTAGGATTCTTTGCCATGATTTGAGTAGCAGTTACACAGTGCTCTCTTCATGAGGATGTGCGAACATGCCCACTGCTGTGGCAGTTTATTCATGCCTAGATACTGAATGTGAAAGTCGGAAAGGCAGCTTCCTTGTGCTTTCATGCAACAAATACTGAGCCCACAGACTGCGAGGATGACTGAGTCGTTAGTAACACTTGCTGCTGTTGCAGAGGTCAGGAATTAGCTGCTAGCACCTATGTCTGCAGAGTCATAACCACTTATGATTCTAGATCTAGGGAATCTGATGCCCTCTTCTGAGTTCAGCAGGCATATGCATTCATGTACACACAAACACACACACACAGAGAAACACATACACACACATACACAGAGAGAGAGAGACAGACAAAGACATATATACACACCATATACACACAGATACATATATACACACAGATTCACACATATACACACACACACACATATATATATATATATATATATATATATATATATATCTCACATATACACAGATACATACATATACAACATATACACACAGAGAGTGAGAGAGACATACCACATACATACACACACAGAGTTACACAGATACACATATACACACAGATTCACACATACACACACATACATACACACACACACACATACACAGAGATAGATACACATATATACCACACATACACACTCATACACAGATACACACACACACACACACACAATTTAAAACAAAATAAATTTGAAAGAAGGCTGAGCTCAGCACAGGCACTGTCTGCATTGACCTGAACCACCCAGACTGTAGAAGATTAGAGAAAGCATCCTTGATAGACAAGGATATATTCACTTAAGGTGGGACAAATTGGAAACTGCTGACACACTTTGGGACAAAGTAAACAGCCAAGGGTAATACATGCTGCTTCAGGGTCAACTCTAAAACAGAATAGTCTCTATATATATCCCCAAATTGTTTTTTGCAAATGGCCTAGATTTCAGCCCAGAGAGGAAAACAATTTCAAGTTGAGAATTTGGAGATGGTGGACAGTGAAGGGAAAAGAAAAATATGTGGAGACAGAAGCCCCCACGTGCTGAGCAGGGTGTTTGCGCTATAATGTAACCTCCCTGTCCTGCAAGAGCTTTAAGCAATCTATTGGAATAAAGAGCATTAATCATTTTAATTGTTGCCTAATAAGCCATAGAGGTGCTTTATCTCAGTGCCACACATGGTGAAGCTGCAGTATGAACAGGACTACAGCTGTTATTCACACCTACAATATTTTAAGATAACCATCCCTAGAAGCTCAATGGAAGAAAATAATTTACATACACCTATGTTCTTCCAGTGAGAGACACTTAGCATTCACCCTTCCAAATGTGTCCCGGAATTGGCTGAGGAGTGATGAAACTCTTGAGGTATTGTTCTGCCCTGGAAGAGGTTTGCTCATGCCTTCTGGGTTCTATGAGGACCCCTGAAAACCAGAGAAGCAATCGCGTTCATGGCATCCAAGCGGCCTGATGATAAAATCCTCCTACCATCAAAAGAGGTTGAGACAGAGAGAAAACTACCCAAGCAGGCAAGTACTGATGGAACCAGGACAAGTAGGTCATGCTGATAGGGAAGCAGGCTGTGAGTGTAACTGTGGGCAGCAGGCAGTGGCTTGCACTTGCTAACGATGAGTGCTGATGTTGGTCCTTTGTCTGCTTGAGTCCTCCCCTGCTACCCCATCTTGGTCAAGGGCAGTGGGATGCAGATAGCTGAGCAATTACATGTTGGCTATAGACCATACTGACCTGACAGAAACCACTACGTGTGTGAGCCATATCCACAGCTGAACTCAGACAGCCATCTGCTTGCACATTTTGGAGGACCTTCCTCTAAGTTCCGAGAGAGGAGTCTGGACTTCTTACAAAGTTACAAATGTATCCTTCAAAGTCATTGCACTTAAGAGTCTATGTTTCTTGAGACAGTGCATGTATCTTTTATTCCTCTGATTACATGAAGTTTACCCCCTTTAATTGTAGAAGTTTAGTGATGAGAAGAAAATTAATCTAAAAGCACACAAAACCACACCATTAAGAAAAAAGGAAAATTACTCACATAGACTTGCTTATTTTAAAAATATAAAATATGATCTTGGGGTGTGGTTCATTGGAAGAAGGCTTGCTTATCATTAACAAGGTCCTGGGTCCCATCCCAACACTGCTGAAAACATGTATATGAAGCACATTTAAATTTTTCATTACTTTGAGCTGCTCACTAGAAGTAATTATAAATTCTCTTCTGACTTAAAAAGAGTTTTAAATGTTAAACTGGCCTTTTATAACACTAAAAATAAATTCCGTGGCTCTTGACAATCAGCCTGTCTTTCTCACAAAAGTGAAAAGAATCATTAAATCAGAAAGGGGGGAGCTTGCCAATTTGCTATCCACACATTTAAACCTGACATAGATAATAAGCATCTTCCGAGGATGTTTTCCCACTGTTTGAATAAACAGCTCCAACTACCAGTGATCAGGTACAGAACGCCTTTTTCTTTTGGTGTTTGCACATACACCTCCTGATACTTTAAACAACGAAAACATGGACCCTGTTTGAAGACTTTTTTAATAATAATTTTTTAAAAGATTTATTTATTTATGTTATGTATATGAGTACACCTTTGCTCTCTTCAGACACCAGAAGAGGGCGTAGGATCCCATTACAGATGGGTGTGAGCCACCATGTGGTTGCTGGGAATTGAACTCAGGACCTCTGGAAGAGCAGTCAGTGCTTCTAACCACTGAGCCATCTCTCCAGCCCTTGAAGACTTTTTTTTTTTTTTTTTTTTTTTTTTTTTGGTGTGGCAAGTGTTGATTTCAGATGTTGCCTAGGCAGGGCTCACATCCTAGATTAGCACTCAGCACTGAACCCAGCAAAGCAAGGGCTGTATGAGGCGCTCTCCCAGCCCACCAAGGCTACCACCTTCAAATGTTCATCTCCAGTGAACTGACTCATCCGGCTCTCAGCCTTTTTAACCACATGATATTTGATATAAGTGCGTCGGTTGGACTGCTCTCAAATCATAAGTCACACTATTTATACGCAGAATGTGTAATTGCTCATATTAGTCAACTTCACTCCCTAATGAAAAGCTGTTTCTCCACAGCCATGAGAATAGAGAAACTCATTAGTGGAGACCCTGGTGGAGGTATCAAGCGGGTGTGTGTGGTACAGGCTTCTGGCAACCTGATTTTTCTTATTGGAAAGTTATTACACTTTAAATTTAGAATTATTGTAATATAAATCACACTGAGTGTATATTGTAACCAGATTATTTTCTCTAATTGTGTTGTCGAAGGATATTATTCACAGTAAGAACATTAACAATAGTCGTTCTGGTAAAAACTGAGAAAAGGAACACATAGAAACATAATGAGATCTCTGCTGTGATCCTCACAACAGAACCATTTTGCAGAAATAAAAACCTTCAAGTTCTTATCTATTACAAATTTAAATGTATGCTCCTATTAAATGTGTGCCTCATGTTAAAAGTAAAGGGATAAGTAAAGAAAACCTCTAGGCATAAGTGTGTGTGTGTGTGTGTGTGTGTGTGTGTGTGTGTGTGTGTGTAGGTTAGGGAAATTTTCTATGATTTTGTTGAAAATATTTTCTTTGCCTTTGACATGGGTTTCTTCTCCTTCCTATTATTCATAGCTTTGAACTTTTCATGGTGTCTCAAATTTCCTGGATGCTTTGTGGCAGGATTTTTTATATTTTTCATTTTCTTTGACCAATGTATCCATTTCTCTGGTTGTGTCTTCAATGCCTGAGAGCCCTTCTTTCGTCTCTTGTATTCTGCTAGTGAGACTTGCCCCTGAGGTTCCTGTTCAAGGTTTTAAACTTTTCATTTCTGGATTTTTCTGTTTCGGTGTTCTTCATTGATCCCATATCCGCTTTTAGGTGTTCACCTGTTTTATTCATTCCCTTCCACTGCTTATGTTCTCATAGGTTCCTTTAAGGGAATTTCCTCCTTAAGGATCTCTATCATAAAGGCTATCTTAAGGTCTTTGCCATATGCTTCAGCTATGTTGCATTTCTCAGGGCTTAGTATGGTAGGGTTGCTGGGCTCTAGTGGACACATATTGTCCTGGCTGTTATTGATTGTGTTTTCATGATGGCTTGCGTTTTGGTATAATTTAATTCTAGATGATGATATTTGGTTTTATCTTTATTGGTAGGGTGTTTTGTTCCA
This sequence comes from Rhynchomys soricoides, assembly GCA_019843965.1. NCBI lineage: Eukaryota > Metazoa > Chordata > Mammalia > Rodentia > Muridae > Rhynchomys > Rhynchomys soricoides. The sequence continues at coordinate 937,021 of JADRCH010000199.1, forward strand.
GGGATTTTATTGCTCCCTATGTTTCTCAGGATGTTGTGGTGACTCTCTGTTGCCTGGTAGGAAATTCTTCTGGGATCCTTCTCAGTGTGGTCACTGAAGATTCCTGGTAAAAATGTGTTTCTAGGTTTAGGAAGGTGACACTTAGGAGTGGGAATGGGCTGGAGGGTGGGCTAAGGAGTGTCATGGAGGGAAGAAAACAGGGTGTTCCACCAGGATCTGCTTAGACCCTTGGGAATTGGTGTAGAGAGTGAGGAGAGGCCACAACAGGTAGTCTGCCACACAGTGAGTAAAACTTGGGGATTAGATTTGGGGGAGAGAAGGAAGTTACTGTGTTACCGGCCCACTTGCTTCCACCTTAGGCTTCGCAGATTGCCAAATGCCTGCTGGAGTTGTCGGAAAGACAGGAAGAGTAGGAAGGAAGGCCGGAAAGGATCTATGAGATCCTCTGGAGATGAGGCAAATGGGGAGAAGGTGGTATGCTGAGGAGCTGGAGTGAGATAGGAATGGGGGCTTACATGACTGAGGGAGAGGTGGAGATCATCCACAGTTTGGCTACCTACTCCCCTCCCCAGAGTGGCCTGACGGTTTCCAGGGGATGCCTGCTGGAGTTGTGACTGTATTTTTTTTTTTTTTTAATGAAAAGTCCTGTATAAAATAAAGACTGGTTCAGGTAGCCTTTACTCTTAGTAGCATAAGATGTCACGGTCAATTTGGAACAGTGGAGTGCATGTTTTCTTGGCTGTGTATGAAGCATGGTTGAAGACAGAGTAAGTCACTTGATAGATAAAACGCTCTTAGCAGAAGCAGACGGCATTGATGAAATCCAAGTGATGAGGTCGTCAGTATTTTATTTTTTTATTTTCTTCTTTGTGATATTTTACAGTTGATATATATATTATTTTCTCATCATAAAAACTTGGCATATACCGATTTTGAAACACAGCGTAATGACTGCCATTCTTACTCTTACATTTTTTTAAACTAAAAGTTCACATAAAGACCAGAGAAAATGAAATAGTAAGCCCAGAAACACACCCCAGAACCACTAATCTTCAATACGGTATTAAGAATGAACCATGGGGGAAAGAGAGCCTGTTTAACAAAAGGAATGGGAAAACTGAACACAGAGTGTAAATTGATCCTTATCTTTCTTCAACTCAAGGTGGATCAAAGATTTATATCTAAGGCCTGAAAGCTACAAAGACTTGTAGTTGAAAACATAAAAGCTTCATAACACAGGTATGGACAATGATTCCTGGTATATGATACCCAAGACTCAAGACACAAATCAAAGTTAAACAGGACTGCATAATCCTAAAAGCTTCTACTTAACAAAGGCAATCATCTGCAACAGCGTTGCCAAGGTAACCTGAAGACTGAGGAAGTGTGGGCAAACCACCTGCCTGACAGGCAGCTCAGTCTTCATGGCTGCTCTGTCTGACCTCAGTGGGAGAGGGTGTGCCTAATCTGGCAGAGACTTTGATGTTCCAGGGTTGGGATATACCCAGGGGGTCCCACCTTCTCATAGAAGAAGGGGAGGGGGAGCGGAAGAGAGTTGGTGAGGAAGGGACAGAGAGTGGAGCAGCATTTTGGGATGTAAACAAATAAATAAATATATTAGGGTTGTTTTTTTTTTTTTTCTCAGAAAAAAAGAAAAATACCTGTTTAATATTGGATTAAGATCCTGACTAGGTCATGTATATATCTACAGCTTAACAGCAAAAATGAAAACTAATTTTTAAAAAGATAACTTACAAATGAAGAAATCACTTGAATAAATATTTCACTAAAGAACACTAACATTCACATGAGCAAGAGGTACACCTCTTAAGATGGGCCTGTTACAAAAGGCAGTCAAAACTAAACTCATAAGAGTGGCAAACTAAAATAGAAGCTTTGTCAAGAATGCAGTAAAACCTAACCCTTTGCATATCATTGAGAGAAATGTGAGTAAACATAGTTCCCATAGAATGCAAACAGCCGCCGGGCAGTGGTGGCGCACGCCTTTAATCCCAGCACTTGGGAGGCAGAGACAGGTGGATTTCTGAGTTCGAGGCCAGCCTGGTCTACAGAGTGAGTTCTAGAACATCCAGGGCTACACAGAGAAACCCTGTCTCAAAAACAAAACAAGAAAAACCCAAAAAGAACAAACAAACAAACAACAACAACAAAAGAATGCAAACAGTCTCACTTCTGGATGTATAGTCAAAAGAATTGAAATCAGAATACTAAACAGAGAATATAAACCATGTGTTCTGTAACATGGTTCACAACAGTCAAAACCAAAAACATCCTTAAAGGTCTTTTGATTCCTAAACAAATGGAGTGTGGGAGACAAACACACAGGATGCTACTAGCCTTAAAAACAGGTTAATTCTGCTACCTCTGATAACATAAATAAACCCGAAATGGGTGAAAGCAACCAGGTATAGAAGGCCAAGTACTGAGTGATCCCAATTGTAGATATTAAAATGGTCAGACTGACAGAAACTTGAGGTGGATTACCTATTGATAAAGACTAGGAGAGAAATCATGATCTGTTCTGCAGTAGAAAATGTCTCAGTGAAATAAGGTGAACATATGACTATACTTACTACTGCACTGTGCATTTACAAATGCGAGGATGCTGGAACGTAAGTCCAATACTCTTCCATTCACAAATAAATAGCAGAAAACCCCTGCTCAACTGTCAATCACTCATGAGACACATAATCCACCAAGATGCCTCCGCTCAAAAAAAAAAAAAAATTGATTGCAAGAAACCTAATATATACATAAGGTCCTGAGGTTTATCAAGTGTACATTAAAATTTGCTGGTCGCCTTTTGATTTAAAAATTTGTCTAAACTTCTAGGATTTTAGTGCTACCTGAGCCCAGAAGTAGGAGAAGAGAATGAACTCTAGGGTTAAAACCATTTGAACTCCAGTGTTTAATTTTCTAAAATCTTAAACAAGATGTTTAACACCCTCTTGTGTGAGAACAAAGGTGCTCCAATCTCATTCCACAGGTGGCTGGGATCATCAAGGACCAGCATCCATATGATGTGCTCACTCATCTTCTGACACAGGATATCAAAGCAAACCTGAAGGGAAGTTACTATTCTGGCTTCACACCTCTCCTTTCTGATACCCCATGTTTATGCATTGAAAATGACTTGGGTACCAACACAATCTGACTCTGGCCATGCCAGAGTGAACACCAGACACTGAGCCTCTTGAGTGCCTCAACCTGCATCCAGACTCCAAGACTGGCAAAGCAGCTTCTACAGCTTCAAGTGAACTAAGAAATCTCTCTGTAGACGCTGGGTAAGATGGGCATCTTAGAGCACAACAGCTCCTTAGTCTAGCCTCGTTAGAGAAAAATCCAGAAGAGTCACGAAGGCTACTGTGCCTTTGTCAAGAGACACAACAAAGCTCATCTACATCTCTTTGTATAAATTAAAATGTGTTCCAATGAGCTAGTAGAGAGGATTGTCTTTATAGACAATAAAAATAGGCTGAAGAAAACAGAAATAAGAAGCATGAGGCTACTGATCACTTAAAAGTTGCTTTGTTTACAGAATAAAACAGAAAAGAAGTCTTATCGTGAAGCTAGGTAATATTGTCCCCTGAGGACTGATGGTTGTGACTCTCCCACATTGGGAAAGCTGTCCTATCTCAAATTTCAGTTTGACTGGGTGGTCCTTATACCAAGTTAACTGTATGTTTTATTTGGTCTGGTCTTCTTGTGTTTAGAGTACAAAATCCAGTCCAAATCAATGGTCCCTCACAAAATTATTTGACATTTAGATGCCCCTCAGTGCCCACATCTTAAAAGTTCAAAGTGGCTGATAATGGAATGGACTCTCACTCAATTACACAACTCTAATGTTGTATTTTCTCCAGAATTATTGACAAAGAGGAGCCTGATCCCTGGGTTTGGTGATTGTATTTGTTCATAAAGTGTCTCTGGAGTCTATTTGCTCTTCCTGTGTTCTATAGTTTGAAGACTGGCTTAGCTGTTGAATACTCATCTCTCCAAGGTGAGAATTAATATTGAGCTGCTCCTTTTCTTTCTCTCAATCTCTATTAATGAGAATTGGATTGTTCTTGTCACATCTTTCAAACTTCTGGCACTGTCTGAGGTGGCATTAATAATCTCTGTCACTTATTTGAAAGCAATAATTTTTAATTTTCAAGAAAGAACGAAAATAGATGTAGCAGTTCAGCCAAACACTCTAAAGCCTTTCTATTGCTTAATTACAGATTAAAAAGTAGAAAAGTGACCTTCAGTTGTTAGCTATTTCAAAAAGATGTTTTTAAAAAGTCATCTTCAAATGTATGAAGATAACAGCAAAGACTTCTGAAGACAGTAATTTTCAAAATCCTCCACTGAGGAATAGGGAAAAATCCAAAACAGAAGTATTTGCTTCTACAGGACCTAGATATCTTTCGGACCCTCCAGCCAACTCTCCTGGTTCCCTTCTAATGTTCCTTGATCCTTGCTACTACTGAAGTAAGCCAAACCCTTTCCTACCCCAGGACCTTTGTGTGTGCCTCATGTTCTTCACGCTGTTTTTTTTTTCACGTGTGTCTCTAGAACCTCAACTATAAGCAAGGCCTTCTGTATACTTTATTCAATGAGTTCTCAATCAGCATTAAATCTCTATCATCTCATCTCAGATATATTCTTTACATCTTTACACCCCAATAGCTAACCTCTTATGGTTTATGTTTAACCTAGCTCTGGCTATGTAGTGCTTGCCTCCCTCACCATCTGCCACATTCAGCACCTAGAACAGCTCCTGGGTTACAGGAAATGCCTGAAGTGTCTATGGAGGGAGGGAAGGAAGGGTAAACCTTATCCAGTTGTACTCAATGACAAATGCATAACATGTCTAGGACTTTCACATGATGTGGAATTTCAAACAAAAGAAATAAAAGCCATTGCTTCACATGAGCACATTTTGCTTCTTTCTGAGTAGCATGAAGGAGAAACAGGTCATCAATGTCCAAGATCTCATCAGGAAAGTGGCAAGCTCAGGGTCCTGTGGAACTCAGAGACTGTGATGGACAGTTTTACATAAACCTGACACAAGCTAGAGTCAATCTGGAAGAAGGAATCTCGATTGAGAAAATGCCTTTAAAAGATTGGCCTATGGTGCATTTTCTTAATTGATGATTGATATGGAAGGGCCCAGTTCACAGTGGGTGGTGCCACCACTGAACAAGTGGTCCTAAGTACTATAAGAAAGCAGGCTGAGCAGCCAAACCAGTAAGCAGCACTCCTTCAAAGCCTCTCCTTCTCCCTGCCTCTAGATTCCTACCTTGAGATCCTGCCCTGACTTCTCTGATGGTGGACTGAAGTGTAAAATGAAGTAAACCCTTTCCTCCTCAAGTTGCTTTTTTGTCATGGAATTTTATCACAGGGATAAAACCCTAACTAAGACAGAGGCTTTATCATTGAAAGCGTAAAGCCTGACCTCCCAGTCAGAAACTAAACTGGACTGACATGAGCCACCAGCAGCTTCTTTGTCTGACCTTACATATAAATAGATGAGGAATTTCTTGTCCAAAAATGGCTGGGTTATGATGACCACATTTCCATTCCCTGACACCTTCTCTAGACATCAGAGATTGCAGCCTATGAGTAAGTAACCTGCTGCAGGCACAAATTGTGTGGCCATTTCCTATGTATTGATCATTAAGACAGCTCAGAAGTCTCAGAAAGTCTCCAAGATTCACCAGATTCACAAGGATCCTCCTCCCCAAGGTTATCTGGGTAGTAGAACTGCTGAATATAGGAGATGCTCACCCTCATGCTGCCTCCTAGGAGCACAGGGAGCTCTAGGGCTCCAGATGTAAAGACTCATCACCTATGGTGGGTGAGTCTCGGATGGAGCAGCTGCCCTCATTTCTATACCTACTCCTGTAGGTCACAGCTCACCCATGCTTCTGCAACTAACCCCAACAAACTAACTAGTTAGACCATGGTAGCTCTGTGACTTTGATGTGTCTCTATGTCCCTCTCTGAGGTGAGTAGATATTTACACCTCCCCAGGAACTTTGTCACAAAACAGCCAGCGACTAAGGGTCTTGGCCTCAAAACTGTAAGCTTGGTGAACCTCCCTTCTGCATGGTTGGAAACAGACTCTATTACACGGTTTCTGCATTTGTAACCAACTATGTGTTCCAACACTGCCTGTCAGAATAGAATTTACCTTCGAATTACCATTACATGTGTAGTAAAAATCATAATTACTGAAGAAGCCAAGCACAGCGAAAGTCATAATTAGTGTGAAGGCAAACCATTTAAGCCTGCAAATTGTATATGAGCATACTCAGATATATACAAACAGCTGAAGAAAATATTTTTGCATACCAATAACAAATTTAAACTCATTAAATATGCACTAATCTAACTGCATGACTCATTTCAGTTTCCAAAATAAATCTCAAAGTTTTCTATTATCTTAATAGAGGCCTAAGAGGAAGCAACAGAGTGTGAGCCCTGGAGATACTCAGCATGGTGTTTAGCTTCCAGTTTATTCCTTCTACGTATATGATCTCAGGCAAACACTTTGTCATCTCAGAACTATGGGGATGACATGTTTATCTTAGATGGAAATAAGTTGATATATTTCTAAATTCAGCATATTTTTACAAATAATATACTTATTTAAGCATATATATATATATATATATATATATATATATATATATATATAAAGAGCTTCTCAAGTTGAGGAAATTCTGCCCACGATAACATGTTAAGATAAACACCAGTTCCATGATGCATGCCAGACATATGTCCAATGTTTCTGTTCTTTTGGTTGAGAAGCAATAGAAATTAGTTTTAAAACAAAGACAGCTGCGTGTTGGAGGCCGGCTCTGCAGACCTACAGCAGACATTTACGTCAGATCGTGGTCTCATGCCTTCACCACAATCATCTAAATTCAATGACCACTTTCCCTTTGCTGGAACCACACCATATCTCTCCTCGTCTATGATTCTGTCACCACTGCCTATGGTGCATCACTCCCTTCCCACAAGGACCATGGTGATCCAACGCCACTGAAGAACCTCAAAGCAGTTTCCTCGTTGTGGAAACTCTCAACCCTGCTGTTCTATGTGGTTCTTTTGCTTGCATGCCACATACAGTACACTAGAGCTGTGTGTGTGAATGTTCCCACATTTCCTATAAGACTGCCATACCCTTGAATTCAAACAATAATACCACGAGTTTACAATCCTCTCCTCTTCCCCTAAGTACCTATGTCCTGGCACAGTGCTTTTCCATTTGATGGATGCTTGTCAACTAGAGACATGCCTCCCTTAGAGCAGCCTGCCCCAGGACTGTTAGAATTGCCTGTCTGCTGTTAAAATGGCGTCAAGGAAAAGACAACCGTGTCAAGGGTGTTATTGACAGAAACCCCACGGATATGCCAAGAACAAGTGTTCTAATTAATCATCTAGCCCCAGACTTGTGATGTTCAGGGGCCCAGTCTGCCTCCCCTTGGGAGCCTGCTGGCCTCTGCAGCAGCCTGGAGGAGGCCGTGGATAAAGAAAATAACACCTCTAATGAGCAGCGGACTTGCAACAAGCCCTAATTCATAACTCAGCATGAAAGGGAAGCTAAACAGTCTTCCTGGGATGTAGAATGACAAGCAATTTCAGATCTGGCCATGCCCTAGAAGAATCTGCCCTCTCTTCTTTCATTTGTCTGTTTTCTTTGGAGACGGTTGGTATCAGGATATATAGGAAACAGCAGAAGAACACTATGCATTTTATGAAAGACATTTCCTTCATGTACAGACCGGACGCTAAGGCAGTCAGGAGCCAAATGTAATTAAGACAGAGGAAAGCCACAGTGAAAAGAGATTGCAGATAAATAAACAAAAATTAAACACAGGGTTCTGTCAGTCACCATAGCGTCATGGCTTCTCAGAGAAACACATACAAGCCAGGGTCAGTGGGGTCTGTTTATTGGTTTGGCTATGTAAGAATAATTTCAGCTATTTGGTCTAGAAATCTTAGAAGAGAAGCATGCATCTCTGGGCTGAGCTACGGGTGAAGGTATTTACTGCAGTGGTGGAAGGCTGTCAGTCCATGCATAATAAAAAAGCACAGATACTTACCTAAGACAACCATAATTATAAAGCTATAGAGAGGGAAACTGAAACCACAGGAATGCCTAACTTCAACAAGAAAAATCTTTGGAATGCAAAGAATAAAACCAAACAAATGAAATGAAGAGGAAGGAAAAAGACTCAACAAGACAGTCTACAAGGGCTCCCAGATAAGTGACTAACCAGACATGTCTAACATGACAAGATTCAAGAAAAGTGTGACCCTAGTGTGACCGTGCATTGAACAATAAACAATCAATCTATGGGGACCAGGAAGCTGCAGGGTCAACATTTGAGCTGAGAGTGACAGAGACACAGTCATACCGAGTGTGCAGAAAGCAACCCAACAGGAGCCAGAGTGACAGAGATCCTGAGTGCAGAGTGCTCTCCCTGGAAAGTCAACTGTAGGAAAGGAGACTCCAGGAAAGGAGAGATTTCCAAGTGATGCTTGCATGATGCACTTAAACAGCTAGAGGGATTGTCCAGTGGCAGGCAAGAGGTTGGCCACATTTTTAGGAAACGGACACAGTTCCTGGATTGCAGCACGAGAGGATTAGCAACAAGTCAGGGTCATGTAGGTACAGTACACCAGATCACTGGACTTTTAAAAACTTGATGTAAGTGTTGTGGCTCACGGAGGAATCAGATGGATCACAGTGGACAGGTTCACTAACACAGATTCTTATTCTGCTAACACAAGACAGCTGGTGTGCTCAGAATTCTGCAGTCTTCCATAAAGCCTGTGTCTTCTTGGACACTTGGAGGTCATAGGTCACTCCCTACCTGCTCTATGCCTTTCCTTCTGCAGTGTAATTCTGATGCTTTTCATTTAGCCTAGCTCAAGGGCCCCTCTGCTTAGACCCTTTCTGTCCTGTTTGAGCAGCTGTAGGCCATGGACTGCAGAGCTGACACTCCCAGAGCCCTGGAAGAATGAGTATTCTTTCAATGAATTTTCTTCTCATGTTCAAGTAGGGACTTCAGGCTGGTTGGTTTTAGGTCTCAAAATGCAATTCTTACCCTAACGCTGGTCCAGTAACTGAAGCAGCCCTCCAAATTTTAGTCCCAACATTTCGTTCCTAATTTAAAGCTATTTCACCCCAACTACTGGAGAGCCATCTCAGTTCCTCCTCCTTTATCCATTTCTCCTGCAGGTCCTGGCCGTAGTCATCAATGCTGCTTAAGTCACAGTAGGTTGAGACCCCAGCGAATTAATTGCTGCCAGTGGCTCCTCAGAAGGATCCACCATGAGTCACACTCCACACAGGCCCAAGAGCCAGACATCAGGCTTTGGTATCTCTTTATTTCCAGCACAACCTCTTGCTGCTAGGGACCCTCAAAGATCCTCCCTGCATACTGTTTCACAATTGTGCTGACCCTGGCAAGGAAGGCCAGAAAAGCAGATGACCAAGCAGAGCCCTGTGTCTGACCACTGAAGGTATCCACATTCAAACACCTCGCAAATCTGAGCTCAGAGCCAGCCCTGGGCTGCCTCTGGGATGGATTCTTATGGACCTACAGAGTGAGTTTACGACATGCTTCTACTCCGGCTCAGAACCTGCTGAGATGCTCCATCGTCGTCTGAGAACTGCAGAACGAGGACACTTGATCCTACTCAACACTGTTCCTCAGTCCTACTTCAGAGGTATCTTCTGTAATCCCCATTTTCTGCACCAGAATTCCTCAATCTCAATTGGTTGTCAAGAAAAACCAATATTTTCACAAGACCTGATCTCTGGCTCACTGAGACCCTGCCTGTGATGGTTAGTTTTTTGTCATTTTGACACAAGCAAGAGTCATCAGGGAAGAGGCAACTGCAGTCGAGGAAATGCCTCCACTAGACTGGGATGTTTGCAAGCCTGGTTGGTAGTTTCCTTTCCCTTCCTTCTTTCCTTCCTTTCTTCCTTTCTGAAACAGAGTATATGTACACACACACACACACACACACACACACACACACACACATCATCATCATCATCATCATCATCATCATCCTGGTTAGCACAGAACTCTTTATGTAGGAAAGGCTGGCCTCGAACTCACAGAGATCCATCTGGCTATGCCTTTTCCTCCCAAGTTCTAAATTCAAGTTTAATACCACTATTCCCACAGGAGTAATTTTTTGATAAAATGATAGATGTGAGTGGCCCAACCCACTGTAGGGTGTGTAAGAAAGCAGGCTAAACAAGCTTGGACTCTGCTTCAGTTCTTGCCTCCAAGTTGCTGCCTTGAGTTCCTTCCTTGGCTCTCTTTGGTGATGGATTACAAGCTGTGAGATTAACTCAACCCTCTTCTCCCCGGGTTGCTTTTGGTCATGGTATTTATCTCAGCAATAGAAAGCACACCATGACAGACCCTTGGTGTCACTATGACTGTCCATTCCTAATCTCAGCTCCCAGCCAGTCTTCATGGTCTTCCTGTTCTCAGGTTATGTCTCCTTCAGCCGTTGCTTGCTGTGCACGGATGCTTCTCAGACCAGACTGTGCAGAATGTTGAGTGAGGATCTGTAAAGTCAAATCCCATTCTAGACATGCCCACTGGGGTACCTGAGGAACAGTCTAGACATGCCCACTGGGGTACACGAGGAAGAGTCTTTGGTAGTAAGTATACTATAGCCAGACCAAGCAGCTCTGGCTCACACTCCACCTGAGTCCTGGTTCTGTGTATTTCTTCCTGAACTCATTTTCAGTCTTGGTCATAGTCAAGCAAGCCTTGTGGGCATACACTTTCCTCCTCAAGTTCCAGTGGCTGAGCTCATCTTTTCATCTTCTCTGGAAGCCAACGCTGCTCACAACTAAGCATGCATGACTGCTGTGCCTGGCTCTGCCATCTGCGCAGGTGCCATTCTCCTGTGCTTTTTTGTGATAGAAGGTCTTGATTTCTTTTCACAGTAGAATGTCTATGAATCCTCCTTATACACTATGACATACGCTAATGCTGCCTCTCCTGACAACCAAGCCCATATATGTAGGACTCATGAGGTCAGAAGATTGTAATGCTCCTGCCTCTGCCTAAGAATTCAGCTTTGCTACTCAAGATCTTCTTTTCAGGTCATAGCATCACCTAAGGTGAGCCTCTTAGGAATGCAAACCCTCAGGGGTTTATGACCGATTACATAGGAAACTGCAATATAACAAGAATCCCATGTAATAAAAGCCATATTTAAATCTGTAAGATAAGGCTTTACACATACACAGTTATGAGCACATTTCTACTACTGATCAATGATAATTGATTGATAGTACCCACTCTAGGGATCTCTCTGGTAGGAACAGTGACAGAAGATGCAACTGTATCATTGATCTTCTCCCTGAATAGTTGAGGCAGGTGCCCTCCTCCAGTTTTCCCCTGCATCTGGCTCCCTCTTTCCTCCTTCCAATTGTTGGGCTGTGTTTCTTCTTTTTTATTCTGGATATGTATGTGCACGTATGTGTGTGCATGTGTGTGCATGTATGTGTGTGCATGTATGTATGTGCATGTGTGTGCATGTATGTGTGTGCATGTATGTGTGTGCATGTATGTATGTGCATGTGTGTTTGCTGACATTTGTGTGTGCAAGCATATATACATATGTGCCATACATGTGTTTAAAAGCATATAGAGACCCAAAGTTGATGTTAGGTATCCTCCTTCACTGCTCTTGTCTTTGTTTATTGAATCAGGGCTCTCACTGGACCATGAGGCTTCCAGGTCTCTACTAGAGTGCTCGGATCACAGATATCTCTTGTGTTGTGAGGATCTGAACTCCAGTCAGGTAAACTTGCATGGCAAGTGCTTTACTCAGAGTCTTCTCCCAGCCCCAATTGCCCTTTCTCATTGGAATATCACTGACTTTCCAATGTGAACTTGCTAAAATAATCCCTGTCACTGTTCTTTAAGCTAAAAATACTAAATCACAATTTAAAATAACATTCTTTGGAAGTATTTCCTTACTTCCTGATAATATGACCCCATTGTATCATTTACAAGCTTCAGACATCTAGTTAAATCTTTATTTATCTCCATTTCTTGGGCTGAAATGATCCCAAAGAGTCTGAAGTTCTGGATTATGGATGCAACTGATAAATCTGCATGGTTCTCTTGAAGAAGAGAGAAAATTTTTCCTCCTCCACCTGTGGGGACACACAGGAGAGGGGATGCTTGTCCACCTCTTGTTCTGTATGTGTAATCAGGCATTTCTGTCACTGTGTGCCCCAGGGCTTTTTGTGGAGGGCACATATTCTAAGTCTCCTAATAAAAATAAGAACATCCTAGGATGTGAATTTATGCCACAGGACACATGTGTTTCATTGTCATGGCTGGTAGATGGCAAGAGTGGCTGTCAAGGCTGGCAGGAGGCTAGATAAAAGCCATGCATGGTGTTGGGTGCCTGTTTGATTCCAGGGACCTTGCTCTGACTGGAGCCCATCATGTCCCTTCCTCCTTCTGCCCAAAGACTCTAGCAGCGGCAGAGGAGAATCTTGTGCAGCTGCAGCAGGCAGCCAACTTTTCTCTTAATGAGAATGTATTCCCTTCTGTTTACCCTGGGTTACTCTATGAGCTCTCTTTCCCACATGCAGCTATGTGTCCTCCAAACCACTGGAAATGATGTTCTTACACAGCTCCTAGCTCCTCCTCAAAATCCTTCACATAAACGTGCGCACACACACACACACACACGCACGCACACACACACACACACACACACACACACATTTGTGTACACGTGGCAGGGGCGGGGCGTGGGGGGTTACATTTGAATCCCAGAAAAACTTCAAATACTGTTCATAAATGTTTGGTGCTTGCAGGAATTGTGACAACTGACTGGGGGCTATACTGCATCTTAGAGCTTCTACACCAGTTGGGAACAGGAGAGAAATGACATAAGGATAAGAATCTGTTTGGGGGCTGGAGAGATGGCGTAGCAGTTAAGAGCACTGACTGCTCTTCCAGAAGTCCTGAGTTCGATTCCTAGCAACCTCATGATGGCTCACAACCATCTGTAATGGGATCTGATGCCTTCCTCTGGTGTATTAGAGAAAAAAAATAGAATCTGTTTTGACTTGATGCAATCAGTGCTTTTAATCTTCACAGATATAGTGTCACATTTTGCCATCGATTCCTGGTAAAATTTTCACTTTTGGCAGTTTTCCATATCAAACTCTGGATTTCCCCTGACCTTGTACCACTCATAGACCAGAGAGTCACCTTCCCCTGACCTTGTACCACTCATAGACCAGAGAGTCACCTGTGCCATGATATGAGCACAGACAATTTGATTTATTTACATTTATTTATTTATCTATCTATTTCTTTGCAAGGCTAGGAATCAGAACCAGGGTCTCCGGCATGCTAGCCAATCACTCTCCCTTTATATGCTACATCCCACTTTGTGTTATTCATTTGTCATCATCACGTGTGTGAGCATTCTGAGCATTTCTCCATATCCTGAAATAACTATTTTTAAAAAGTTACCTTTCCAAAGATCTTGCTCATTTGGATGACTGATGCTTCAATTAGCACAAATGTCCTCCACATCCTGGGGATGGACAGCAGTGATTCGTGTCTCTCCCCCTTCATTGACCAATAGAGTGTGGGAGGCTTGTTCTCCAGTATGCACTCTCCAGCTCAGGAGAGCGCCCTCTCACATCATTTCTGTCAGTGTGAGTTCCTGGTGATTGGCATTGAAGACAACAAGAATGAATAGGAAGTTCTACAGCTTCCTGCTCAGACGGAAAGTGCCGTACCATCAGTGTGGCTGAGACGCAGAGGAAGCTGGGGACCTCTGTCTTCCTGCGCCTCCTTGCAAGTCTCTCTGCCACCCTACATTGTCAAGTGGCACACAGAGGATGCTCTCAACCTTATATTTCAACTCGATGTGACAGAAAACTCAGTTTCAGATGATGCCCAAACGTGTGGGCTAAAACAGTTCTTTTTGTTTATAAATATGTGACCCTGTTTGTTAAAGTAAAATCAAAAAATCAGCGTGTGTGTGTGTGTGTGTGAGAGAGAGAGAGAGAGAGAGAGAGACAGACAGACAGACAGAGACAGAGACAGAGACACAGAGATAAAGAGAGCAATCCTTCCTTGAAGGAACATTTTATCAGAATGTTTACATGTGCCTCTTTGTTGATGACCCTCAGAGTCTGAAACTGCAATGTTTGCATTTCGTATGTTTACAATTTAATCTAATTTTGACAGCACTCCTTTCACCCCTACCGACATTTTCCACACACACCCCAACATGTACCCTCCCTCAGCCAGAGCCCTACTTTGAGATAAACTAATTAAAACCAATTTGATACTGTAGAAAAATAAAATGAACCATTAAAAATAGATGGAGTACAGAACTGACCCTGGATACATAAGAAGTCAGCTTAGGATAGAGGAGCCCTTAGATCCGCATGGGCTGGTGAATTATTCAGTAGGTGGTATTAGGACAATTAGTTTTTTGTTGGAGTAGAAGGAAAATATAACCTGTCCTCATCCCACCAAAGCCATTTCAGATTAAAAACTGACATCACCAAAGCTCGAGGGAAAAAAATCACAGATAAAGTATTTACAATATTAATTTCAGAAAAGATTTTAAAACTAGCACATACCATCCATAAGCCTCACAAATAAATTCGATATTATAAAAAAATAGTTAAGGGCACTAAGATAGCTCAGTGGGTAAAGGCACCTGTAGACCCATACAGTGGAAGAATACAACTGACTCTTGTATGTCCTCTGACCTTCATATGCGTGCCTTGGCATGTGTGTCACACACACACACACACACACACACACACACACACACACACTACAACACATAGATACACACACAAACCACAATTTTTAAAATTTCTATCTTACAAGTATATACAAGATTTCTGACTAATCATTCACCGACTTTTTTATGATTTAACATTTCACAGCTCTAAGATTTATAAACAATAAATAAAGATGAACTGGGAACAAATTCTCTTAGAAATTAAAAAGGTAGATAAATAGAAAAGGTTACAAAGGCCAGTGAAGACAGCAAACCCCACTGGCTGGTCAAGAAATAGCTGAAGGACAGACAGACAATGCACATGACAGCATTGGGGGAGACCACCCAGGGTGTATCTTTAAGGGTGGTAGCTCGCTATAGCCCCTTCCTGCCTTCCTCTCTGTTCTTTAAGGATGGTAGCTC